>QKMV01003642.1:0-11194 GCA_003287335.1 Lednia tumana
GTTGGGGGACAATGCTTTTCTCATGGCGTTAAAAATCCCCCAATGTTGATCGCCTCTGGAACGCTAGTCGTCCATTGAATTATAAACAAACAAATACCAAAAATTTTCATGGAGGTTCTCAGGAGGGTTGCAAAAGTTTTCCATTCTAGCAATTGGGTCTCAAAAGTTGGCAAAGAACGGTTCTTCTTAGTTAATCCATGCACCTTCCTTAAAAATACATACATGATTGTATGAAAAGAAGTATTTATTTGAAGTAACATGAAATACTTTTTTAGTTATTGCATAACACAAAATAGATGGCAACACATGACACTGAAAAACATGTACAACTTTACCGGTTTTTCAACTGCAGTGATTACTGATGAAAGGAGTTGTGTGCAATTTACCGAAGACATACGCCAGCTTTGATATAAAACTGTAAATATGAGAATATTTTACAGCAGTACCTATTCCCACTACTGTTCACTGCAAAAAAAAAATCAACAGAAAGTTGTTGTTTCAACTTTTCAGCAAATACCGAAACAGGCAAGTAGATATATCCACTCTAATTCTCTCTCTCCACACTGAAGAAGGCTTAAGTTGAGCAAGTGGGTGGCATCTTGGGGGTTTACCTAACAGTATTCACCTTTTAGTTTTCACCATGGCTATTCCAAAGCCAGAAGCTCATTGCTATGGTGATGGCAGCCCGCGGCAGCCACGTGAAGCTACCTTCTAGTGGCAATTAGTCCCCCACAGAACCCATTAAATAAGTTAGGTGATTAATTAACCAATTTATGTAATATTTTTATTTCGGCCTTGCATTGGCTAGAAAAAACACTCCAAACTCCCCAATGCAATTTGCCTTTGTTGTGAATGGACCTTAAAATGCATTGCTTAAAATGCATTGGAATATATCTAATGCATTGCAATAATATATTGCTGATCAAAACTGAAATACGCATGACTTTTTCTTGCCTTGGGTTGATGTTGACATTGAAACTATCCTTTTCTTCTTTGGAACATTGCACATAACTCCTACCACTATAATTATTATCCTTCCAATCTATTTGGCACACTACAAGTTACAACCATTATCATTTATAAATATTTAAAAAATTGATCAGTAGAGTCACTATTGTAAATCACTCCTATAGTTATTTCTTTCTCAGTTTGCAACAATTTGTTGTATGGTCTTGCCCTTATAATTACGTAGGTAGTTGGTGTTATTTTAGCCTAATACTTAGCCAACTACTGTTTCTTCATGAAATGTATGTGATACCGTAGGTAACTGTTGGCTAAAATATGGCAAAGTACATCAAATTTACACTTATTTGAGCATTTGTTAGTTTGTACAAATTCTTAAAGATATTTCCTCATGGCTAATAATTTAATTCTCATGAGGTTCTTTTCTATGAGCGTCAATTTTTAGCAAGAGATGCCGTAGGTATACGGCTTAACATGACATATATATATTTTTATAAACTAAATATCTTATCTAAATGAAAACTAATTGGCTGCATGAAGAGAGGCATTTCAAAAAAACATTACAATTGACGGCTAGAATTCCAGAGGCTACTAACATTGAGGAATTTTGAGTACCACAAGAAAAGCATGCATCCCTCAGCGTTAATTGACCCTGGAAATGCATTTTTCGAGTCGTCCATTACAGAGGTAACTAGATAGAAAGTAAAACTTGGGGCAGATATCATCAAATTTAGTGTCGTCAAAAATCATGATTTTTCCAAAATAGTTCATTGCTGTATAAAGCAGGATTTGTCAACGGCGTGAGTAAAAATAACCACAATAATAATCCAACAACGTAGAGGACCATCAAAATATACCGTTGGGGATCTTTATATGTGAGCACTTCAGAAAAATCTGGAAAGCCCATATGGTTACAAAAAGCATGAGCCACAAACGGTGCCACAAAATGTCCTGAAACACATCAACACATTTTATTAGATTCAAAATAAAAAATGCCTAATTTCAAAAACTACGAAAAATTAAACAGTTCGAGCAGAGTTACTACCGAGCTACTCCTGATAGGCAAGATTTACCAAGCATTTTTTAAAATTTCTATCAATAAACTACCTTAGTGCCACTTTTGTGGATTCAATTATTTAGGAAGACTCACCTGTCCTCATAAACAGAAATGCTGAGTATGCACCAAAAAGTGTGGTGTAAGCAAATTGGAAGCATGATATTAGAAGAGCAGAGTAGAGGTCTAAACCTCCTTTTATCCGCTCAACAGTGTGGTGAAAATGAGCTGCAAATAAGAAGCAAATAAATGTGCAACTCTAAAACAAAAACAAAATTTTAATGGGGCTGTGCGGTAGGTACTATTACGTTCGGATCCAAAAACTTATCCCGAAGTTTCATTCTTGAGACGGTCTAAGGCAGTGTTAATCAGCTTACCTATTTTTTAATTTGATTTTAATTTGAATTATGTGTACAGAGGAATAGGCAGAATTATCCTCACCAACTCCGAAAAATAGTGGACAAATGAATACGGCATTCATCGGACGGAAACACTGCAACAATAGTGGCACCATGCAAGCCCTGAATGTAAATTCTTCGGACAACGGAGCTACCACATGATTTCGAAGCCAGCGCAAGTTCTTGGCATTTGACAGCCAGTGTCTGGGTTCTGTTAGGGGAAAGTAAACAGAACTTTATCTCTATCACTAATGGTGTCATTTTACATTCAAATCAGATATAGGTAGGTAGCCTCTCCAGGAAATGTACCAGCATAAAGTTTCCAGACTCCACTGAACCACTGCATACTGAGAGGGCCAAGGAACAGCAACATGGTGAGAAATAGTGGTATTATACTGGCTGGTATGATACCAGGTATTCGCAGGCCCAGCAGCTTCCATAATGAAACCTGAAATAAGTCCAATAAAAATGTAGCAGAGAAATTTCTCTCACCAATTTTTGTAGTTGTGTTCTAATTTGCTTGATATATAATATAAGATGAAGTTTTTACTCTATGAAGATGCCATAAAATCAATTTGGATTTGTCTGTGAATGGGCCTCTAGATCTGTAGTAGTATGTAATAATGTAACTAATGTAAGCTCGATACCGCGTACGGTGACTCCGCGGCTAGCGCCTGCCTTGCATTCGGAAGATACTGAGTTTAGTTCTGGTGACCAGCTATCCTGATTGTGGTTTTCCGTGATTTCCTACAACTATTCCAGGCAAAGCTGGAATAGTTCCTCCACCGGAATGGCATGGCCGTCTTCTTACCCATTCTCTTTCCATTCCCCATCCCTGCCGGTGAGCAGTAGGCTTGGGAACTTGCGGTGGTCACCCAAACAAAAAACCAATTTAAATCGACAGACATCCAGCACCTGATTTAGAATTATAAACTCACGTTTTTAAGGGTCTGTTCACTGGAGAAGAAATATAAAAAGAGAGGTGCTATAAACATCATAACAAACACACTGAAAAATCTCTTCTTAATTGTTGTTGGGTGATCCCTGTAAAATAATTAGCAGATTTTAATGCTGACGGAAAATTATGTATGCAGCCGGGAGTTTTTTTTTTTTTTTTTATTACATTTTGGCAGTGTGAGTTACTGCAAAAAATTATGAAGTCAGGTTGTGGGTAACTTCCATAAAATATGAATAAGTATCTTATAGGATCACAGAAAATGTTTTTTTAATTACCTTTCAAGAGCCACTGGTGAATTCCAAACATATAAGCTCGCTACGTACACGACAGATAGTACGAAACATGCTAAAATAGATAAAAAACAGTAAAAATAATGTTCGGCTGCTTTTTCGCCCTCCATCACAGAGCCGGTAGAACAGTTGCGATTGTATTTATCGACTCTGTCTATAGTGACATTTACGAGTGGCACGTGACCAAACGGAAGGATCCTATTGGCGCTGTGTGATTTTACATCTGTCTAGTATTCCACTGAATGAGAAAATGGCCGATTGGTCTGACGGGTCTGTCTCCTTTGTTTAGGACTTTCTGGTGTAAAAATTGTAGGAAAAACAAAAATGCCGAGTGCTTCGTTCACTTCATCTCGTTCGTATGTAAGAAGATCACGGAGAAAAGGAGCGAACAGGATTCCATTACCTTCACGTACGAGTTCAGGTAATTTTAAAAGATCGTATTTTCTTACTGTATGCTGCTTGGACTCGTCCTGCAGACGAGGCCTATTCTTGCAGACTATTGACAGTTTTCTCCGGGGCAGATGTTTTCTATTTTATGTTTTGGAATGCAATTTTGGGCACATACTGCCGTGCCCAAAATGCTTGGATAAATAACTAGCCATTGTATGTTTACAATGAATCTTGAGAGATCCTGCTGTCAAATCTGTAGGTTGCCAGACTTGGCCATTTATGAAAACTATTAACACCGTAAGCCCTTTAAACAAGGGTAAACAAACAGCTAGACCCTATATTTCCACTGGCGAATTTTCAACACTGCTAATTAATCTTTGTCCAATTAACTTTTATGATAAAAGTAAAATATGTGAAAGCATAATATCAATGGAGTCCAGACCCATAATGTGCCAAATAATGATTTTTTTACAAGCGATTTTACACAGTCACTTGTTTCTAGCTGAGCCATGCGAACTGCCGTGCCAAGTTCCAAACCAGAGCATACCTGTGGCGACAAATGCTCCAAGCAGTTCTACTGCTCCTGTCGCTTCATCGAGTTCATCAGGTGCGGGAAACATGGCATCGCCAGCTGCGGTGGGAAGTTCCAATGCTGCTGGCAGCCACCATTCTCCGTACGACCTACGTCGTAAATCGCCACCGCATCAAGACAGCATGGCCAGTACCAGTTCAGCCTCCTCATCTTCAGCCGCAACTTCCAGTAGCTATTCGGCTTCCATGCTGCCACGGAAACGGCCTCGAAGGACATGCTCGACAACAAATGAAAGTAAGAAATCCTTATACTACTTGTGAGTATATTGTAAGAAGTTTTATATTTAACCAAGATAAAGCCTATGTTCATTCTACAATTTTCATTCTTTCAATACTTGTTAGCTAGGTAGGTGTACCTGTCAAATAAAAGTGAAAGTTGGATCAGAAATGATTAAATTAGGCAGCCTACAATTTAATCAACTGACTCAAATGTTTTTCTCTAGCATGTTCAACAACGTCAGCAGCACACTACTTACAATACGATCTGCCAGACGAAGTGCTACTTACCATCTTCAACTACTTATTGGAAAAAGACTTGTGTCGAGTTAGCCAAGTCTGCAAGCGCTTCCAATCTATATCTAACGACACGGAACTATGGAAAAGACTCTATCAGCGTGTTTACCAGTACGACTTGCCTTTATTTATACCGGCGCCTTGCCGTTTCGAGTTTGTCTCGCCCGAAGCTTCCGATCACGTGAACCCGTGGAAAGAGAGCTTCCGACAACTTTACCGAGGGCTGCATGTTAGACCTGGATACCAGGAAAACCTTATCAGCGGGCGAACTATAGCCTACTTCGACACAGTCCAAGGGGCGTTGGATTATGCGGATGAAAGAGGTAAGCTTTCTGTAACGACTTCTTGTGTGGAACTAAAAACATCAACTTTTGTTTACGTTGGCAATGCTAACCTACATGTCTCTCAAGGAACGTCGACTTTTGGAGAGTCAACTGGAGCACTGGTGTTCCTACACGCGGGCACTTATCGTGGTGAGTTCCTCGTGATCGACTCCGATGTGTCCCTGATCGGCGCAGCCCCCGGAAATGTGGCCGAGTCTGTGATCCTGGAGCGCGAGTCGGAATCCACCGTCATGTTTGTGGAGGGAGCCAAGCATGCGTACGCCGGGCACCTCACGCTAAAGTTCTCGCCCGATGTCACGTCGACAGTGGCACATCACAAGCACTATTGCCTCGAAGTGGGCGAAAACTGTAGTCCCACGGTCGATCACTGCATCATTAGAAGCACCTCAGTGGGTAAGTGACAATGCTTGATTTGCTTTCTAAAATTGTTCTACATTAATGTTGTGCCTGTATGTATTGCTATAGATAGCCCTTTTTTCTGCTCTTTTAAATGTGAATTAGATCTGGTGAAAATGTCCCGTGGTTAATTTGTTGGATACTCTGGTTAGACCCTGACTATCTTCCTATTCCACTGGGAACCAAGTTTAGTTTACCCACCCTTCCCTGTTAGCTACCTGATAGGGCAAAAAGCTTGAAACATTAATATTGTCGCCTGAATGGACCATTGCTTAAACGACTAGCGTTAACACAAATCAAAAGTAGCACAAATGAAACATCTAGGTACTTCCAGACGGTTCTGAAAGTTTCCAAATTTGTTCCAATATATGCACACAATGATTATGTTAACGTAACACTATCAAATAATCATTTTACATGCCGACTTCAAACATTATAATAATTATTAATCCTCCTGAAACAATCTCCACTTTAACGTCATATTTTTTACTCAAATTCGCATTCACCTTCAATAGTAAAAAACATATGGATTCATTCCTCAAACGTAGCATATATGTTGTGAATCTTTTCGGGATGCAAACTACCAGGTACCCAAAATGCCATCTAAAGGTGGGTTCAGCCTCGCGAATATTTTCCGCTGCGGGACGCGGAATCAGCTAATGACCTCTGGCTCGGCCAATCACAGTCCAGGATTCTTTCCGCCTCTTTCCGCAGAATAGTTGCGGAAAAAGTAGACCCAGTCTGTACTTTAGAGCGAATTCCCAGCGCGATTTCACCCTATTTTAACGCTAGGTTTCCACTCTGATCTACTCTGATCCACTCTAAGATGTTTAGTCCTACATCCTGTTTGACAGTTCGCGGTGAATTGAGATATACTTTTCTATTAAAATGGGCAAAGGTGAGGTTGGAATTTTCGAGCCTGAAGTATAGCTAAAGGAAATATTGTTTTTTGATTTGAACGATTTGAATGAAATAGGTTATGAAACGGTGATAACCACTATTTTCGTACAACACTGTCAAGCAAAAAATTATTGATAAATATAGTTAATATAGTTTGAAAAGTACCGCCAGGCGGGGTTAGAGTCGCAGCGCGAAAAAGTCTGATCGCGAGTCGGAACCAACAAGGCGAATATTTTGCCGCAACGTGACGTGAAGCGGAAAAATATTCGCTAGTCGGAACCCATCTTAACACAGCGCTCCCTGGTTTCCAGTTGGTGCGGCCGTATGTGTGAGCGGAGTGGGTGCCAACCCAGTAATCAAGCACTGTGATATAAGCGACTGCGAGAATGTGGGCCTCTACGTCACCGACTATGCCCAGGGCTCTTATGAGGACAACGAAATTAGCCGGAATGCCCTGGCCGGCATCTGGGTGAAAAACTTTGCCAACCCAATCATGAGAAGAAATCACATACATCACGGTAGAGATGTCGGTATCTTCACATTTGACAATGGCCTGGTAAGTTGGACCGCCTAAATAGCACAAACTGTTAGAACATGATCTGATAGTGACATATGGTCGTGTGTGATAATGGTTGTATTGTACCAAAGGGCTGGAAATTATTCCAAGTGGGGGAAGACGAGTCATGCCCAACTTACTCCCAGTGAAGAAGTAAGTGGCATTAAAAAATATTGTTGTCCATGTGGTACCTTTAAGTGGTTTATTAATCTACAAAACCGGGGAAAATAGGCCAAGTATTAAGATAACTAGGGCCCAGATTCACGAAGGGTATTAGCTAATTAACTTTAGTAGGTACAATATTAGAGATGGCCATTACAGCAAGGAAATTAAGGGCTGATATGGATTGAGAGGTTACTACCCTTTGTGAATACAGGCCCAGGACCCCCACTGATGGTAAATTATGTATGTAAAGTGTTACTGTTACGCTACTTCTGTTGGTTAGTAGAACACAAGTAGACCCGGGGTAGCATCTTCCTTAAAATTGGTGTTGCTTATTGGTCCAGAGTTGTATGTGAGTGTGCAACCAGTAATTGGCTATGAAATCTTTTACAAATTCACTGTTGCTAATGTTCAGGGCAAGCCTCTTCATAGTAAATAGTTAGACACAAGAGAAAGGATACTAACTTAAAGCCATTTATACAGCTAGTTTTATCACTTCTGAAATGTCAGGTATGTAAGGTATGGGTAAGGTATGTAAGGTATGTTAGGTCAGATGGTAAGAGCAACAGCCAAGAAAACCGGAGGTCCGGGTTCAATTCCTCGAGCAGAGATTTTTGTAGCAATACTAAAATTCTTCACAGCTGAAAAGAATGTGAGTATTTGCAGATAATTTTAAATTTTTATATTTTTTTCAGGGTTACTTTGAGGCCAACGATATTCACAACAACCGCATCGCCGGGTTCGAAGTGAAAGCCGGCGCAAACCCGACAGTGGTGCACTGCGAGATCCACCACGGCCAGACAGGTGGGATCTACGTCCACGAGAACGGCCTGGGACAGTTCATCGACAACAAGATCCACTCCAACAACTTTGCCGGTGTGTGGATCACATCCAACAGCAACCCGACTATCAGGCGGAACGAAATCTACAACGGCCACCAAGGCGGCGTCTACATCTTTGGAGAGGGAAGAGGACTTATCGAGCACAACAATATTTATGGTAGGTAGTTGGTACATATTATGTAGTTATCTGGAAAAAATGGCAAGTCATTCTAGTATCTGATGACTATGACTATGCAACTTTTTATAAGCCTAGTAATGGCAATGTGGAATTGCCTAACATATTTTGTTTGGAAGAAATGTGAAGGCACGGTGGTGACCTGTTGTGATTACTTCGGGCCAGTTTTCTCTTTTCTTTAGTCGGGCATGTGGGTAACCTCTCAGGGCTGCTGGGTCAATCGGTAGGGTTTTTTGTCTGGGTGGAGCAGGGGCAGAAAGCTCAGTACAGGGTGAGTGAACTGTTTAGTGGAGCAGCTGGTTAAAAAAACATCCACGAGTCATGGATACCAAACATCGGGATGAGGTTCATGATGATTGATTAATGATAACGTCCTTAACTAGCAGAGCTGTTACAGTGTATAACCTTCTACAAGATAATTCACTTTATTTGTGGTTTTTGAACTTAAAATTTAATAGTACAAGCTGTTCCTATTTGCCCTAAGTATTTTTTCTTATCTGGTAAAGGAAAATAATCTATACTTTCCCACTAGAGCTATTCCATATGCGTAATATGTACTAGTGTAGAGCCGTTTTCCGGCCTTGCAAGCGTCAATACTGCCCAACAAAGAGTAATCCAATGCAGTTTTTACCAGAAAGTGTACCAAATATGCAATGCATTTCAACCAACACACTGCTTTAATACATTGAAACTTTGATAAGATAGTCACTTCCATAGCCTTCTTAATTCAATTTCATCCAAAAGTGCTAATGGAATGAGCACCATATAAAAGGCTCTATTTGAAGCTTTCTTACATAAAAACTACACTATAGTGACGTTTTCACCCTCTGAAATAAAAAATCTTAATCTTAAAAAACCTGGTTGAATTTAAATTACAAAATTGCTCAGTCTGTGCAGTTACACAGTTCAGTTGCCATGGTCACTTTGCTCGTGGCAACTGTGTATGTGGGATGTCTAGATAAGAGACAGCTGAGTTATACTGACTGATGATAACAGTTTATTCCTAGGTTTAACCCTCCAAATAACAACCCGTGCTTATCAGCTGGAAGTTGTTTGTTTTGCTCTTCCGGGTCCATTACAATTAGCACCTCAATAGGGAATACCTAAACCTTTGTTTCTTGTATTCTTCTGTGTGTTCTGTTTGATAGCAAGAAATGTATTTTTTTCTCAACTTCATATGATTAATCTTGAATTATGACTACTTTCACACTGGATTTAGGCGTAAGAAAACAGCCGGCCGACATTAAACTGTCAAATGATTTCACAAATGATTCCAATAAACAACTGCCATTGCTGCCTATCTTAGAGGCCTCCAGGTGGGTCGATTAGGTGTCAGAAAGGCGCAGTACAGACTTGTGAAAGAAATATTGAAATGGAAATTCGGAGTGGTTCAGATATGGTTCAAATATTGAAATGTTCTTACTTTCAAAAATGACATGACAGTTTGAAATAGTTCGTAGAAAAATGATCAGAAATGTTACATTTTCGTGGTCCCATAGCAATTCTCTGCTCCAGAGAGGGTGAATCAATAACCATTCATTCTAAGACATTGTTCTATTTGAGAAAGAGGTTGGAGGGTTTGAACCTAGTATATGAGTTTTTTCTCCCTTATATCAATCTATCGGTAGCACAGAGTAGTGGTGGAATCCTGCTGTTTGGTTGTACTGCCCTTAGGTAGGATGGGGCGTTAAGCGATGATCCCCCTTATGCTTTTCGACAGGAGTAAGCTACACACTGGCACCAAGTTTCCCGTCTGTTCTGTCAAGTTCATCATCACCCATCATTCACCAAATCCAAGAAACCAATTCAGTGCCACCGGATCGTTGTCAATGCAGTGCATTGTTTAACACCAATAATCAGGCAATCAATCAAGTGTATTCCCAATTAAACAACTGAATGCAATGGTTGTTGACGTAGATGTTTGTGTTCCAGGCAACGCCCTGGCTGGCATCCAGATCCGCACCAATAGTGACCCGATTGTGCGGCACAACAAGATTCACCACGGCCAACACGGCGGCATATACGTGCACGAGAAGGGTCAGGGGCTGATCGAGGAGAACGAGGTCTACGCCAATACCCTGGCGGGGGTTTGGATCACCACCGGCAGCACCCCGGTTCTGCGGCGCAACCGGATACACTCGGGAAAGCAGGTCGGGGTCTACTTCTACGACAATGGCCACGGGAAGCTGGAAGACAATGACATATTCAACCATCTTTACTCGGGAGTACAGATCAGGTGCGGACCTCGACATTTTTGGGTTATGAAGGCTTCAAATGTGTAGTGTTTGGATAAGAACCAACTGCTGAATGGGGGATATGTACAATTGAAAAGGAATAATAACCCAGTACATCTCGGTACTCAGTAGCACTTTACACCCTCAGAATGCAAGGGTTCCAAATCCATTTTGATTTATTTGTGTAATTTTTTTAGTTTCCATGCAAATATTCTACAACTCCAAAATTTAGAAGAAATTCCTTCATGGGATTTTTAAAAAAACTGTTAATAACTGGGTTAAAATGCTGAAAACTTCACTGAAACTAAACTGCCAACGTTTCAGAGTACCTTTCTTTTCAGATTTTTTTTTGAGACTAGCCCCGATGAAGCTTTCAGAATAGTTAGCGAAACGTTGGCAGTTTAGTTTCAGTGAAGTTTTCAGCATTT
>QKMV01003643.1:0-11193 GCA_003287335.1 Lednia tumana
ACATCTAGTACAAGTTGGCTTTGGCATTTAACCCAGACAGGATAGGGCAATCACAACCCAAGTGGCTTTACTGAGTGCACGCTTCATCTAGTATGCTTTTCTTGGCTCGAAGTAGACGGGCTGAGGTAACGATCGCCTGGCTAACGCTTCTCTCGGATGTTGGACTCACCGGTGCATCCGAGCGCGACTACGGCCACGGCCACCAGGTTGACCGTGTACGCCACGGAGGCCGGGAAAACTTCCCACCAGACTTCGCACGTGAGCACGAAGAGCAGCGTGAAGAACGAGACCACGTAGCCTGCCGGACAAGTTTACAAGTTACGTAACTTACTTCACGTACGCCACCTTCGCACGCAGAACACACGCTATTCATTTCAAGGGAAGCTGCCGGGAAAAGCTGGCAAAGCCTTCTTTAAACGTACTCAACGATAAGAAGATAGGAAATGAGTATCTTTTCAGAGGGGCATGGAAGTGGAAAGCTTATAAACATTTTAGTATACAGCAACCGTCCTTATGGTTGCAAGGCAACCTAAACTTACCTAACCGAACGTAACTTACCCGAAAGATAGCAAAAGATTTCAGAATAACATGCAGGGAAATCCAGCATGATTCGCTACACGTGGATGGTACGTACCGAAAGTGATGCGAGTGTCGAGAGAAAGCGTCTCAACCAGAACGTTGTTGGCGAGAACGGCAAAGAACGCCATCAGGATGTAGACGAGCGACATGTCGAACACGATCGTAGTTCCGGGGAAACGGTCCTGGTAGTAGTCAACGGCGATGATGAAGCTGCAAGCAAAGCAGGCAAGAATGAAATCAAAGAGCCAATCAAACGGGGCGTCACCAACCGTGCTGTGAGCACGCAAGAAGAGGCAGTGAGCGCCAGGGTCAATGGAAATTTTCAGCATTTTAGCCCAGTTAATTAATAGTTTTTTTTTAATGTTAATATTCTTCATATTTTTTCTTGACTTTTCTTTGTACCAAGTATTTTAAGCGAGCCGTGTCTGTTTTAAAAATGACACATGATTGCTTAAAAACGCATTGATTTCTGCCATAACGGAAAGAGACTTCATTAACTTTTCCAATAGGCTGTTTCTACAATTTCGAAATGAAGATTAAACTTCATATAGGCGTGATTTGGTATCAAGTAGGCGTATCATTGAAAGTGATATCGGTAAGCGTTTTCAGCTTCCGTTAATTGTCTGAACAATTCCGGTGTAAAAGTATAATTCCGGTGTTATTGAAGTGTGACTGCTGAGTCAAATAGTGAAACACAAGAAAAACAGAAGCATATTTGTGATCAAGAAATAGCTGCTATTCGTGCATGGCAAATAGAATGCAATCCGGACTCAAGGAGACTTGTCCATTGCTGGGAAAATTTAATCTGTAATGCAATGATAAGTACTTAGGTAGGAACCCTTCTAATAGAAACTTATCACATAAAATATGTTTGTCTACAAATAACCATCTTGATATTCTGTACTTTGGTTAAAACTTTGAATTGGGCTTGTGAATTTCAGAACCTGTCTTTACGGTGCTCAGAGAAAATCTCCATTTAAATAATTCAAATGTGCATTTAGGGTTATACAGGCTATTTAGGTTTAGAACACCCAAAAAAATAATGAAAAACTTGAATTTTCTTTCCCATTTTTTGCTCCAGTAAGTTGAGTGTAGCAATTTGTTGCTGACTCTATGCTAGGAAATTCCTGCATAAATTCCCAAATTATTTGCGAATTTTCTTCTGGGGTAAGTTTATTCGATTTTCCAATAAAGATTGGTCTTTATTTATGGCAAGCGGTTTACCCCCTTGATCAATTTGAAATCCGTATCATCACTGCTTAATCCCCATTAACAATCTTAAGCTTGAGCAATTATTTTAGTTACTGTAAATTATTATTATCTACATACATAACATTTGTTTCTACAGATGTGCTTGCATTCTCAATGTGAGCCCGTGTAGAGTTGTACATGGAAATTCCCTTCTTTGAGTGAAAAGCTGTTACAACGTTCGGTTATGTCAGTTATGCAAGAGGTCGGTACCGACCTGTTGTACGGCAGTAAGAAGCCGACGCCGGCGAACAGCAACGAGAAGTAGATGCAGTTGCAGCGGTCGCACGGCGGAGATAGGTGACTAGATCCGCTGGCGCCCCGGAAGTCAGTCGGGCCTCTGACTCGCCCCAACTGAACATAACCGCGGCTCTGCGACTCTTCCATCGAGGGTCCTACGCCCCAGGCCTAGTCGACAGCGGAAAGCATTCGACCGTTTGACGGGTCTCTCCACTGGTCTTTGATTGACTCCTCTCCAGAGCCCTGGGAACCGATCAGTTGCTGGGATGTTTCAACGCCATCGTTCGTTGACAGGCGTACAGGTCAGGGTCAAAAACTGATGGCGATATTGATTTCTGCGCCCAAAATTCAAACTCGTGCGCAGTTCTGTCGTCATGCCCTGACGTCACAAGGTATCGGGTTCGAGTCTTGACAGCTAATTGTCTTGAAACATCATGACAGTTAGCAGCACAACGACGCGCTTTAGACAGTCTAGCCGATTCCCAGAAGAAAATAGAAGAAAAAGTCTCACCGATTCGTCAACGACGCTCTAAAACAACTCTCAAAGCTATTTCGGCACGTGACATTCTGACGTCTAGTATCCGCACATTTATTTCTGTGCCGGCGTGAAGTTTTGAGGTTAAAAAATGGAACTGGGCTTGCAATGCCGTGTTTGTGCCAAACGTTTCTCTGAATTTAGAGTCCTCAATCAGCATTTAAAAGTAGTGCATCAAGCTGAGCCTGAAGTAAGGAAGCGTGCTTTCGCTTGTGACGAGTGCAAGAAGACGTATGGTCGTAATGAAACGTTACGTGTTCACAAAAAAGCTGTCCACGGTACTATCGGTTCTAATCGTCTGCAAAAATCGAAAATTCTTTGCCCAAGTTGCAATCATAAATTAACGACTCACGATGCACTCAGAACACATATTCGTAGCCATCACAACGTCGCCTTGGAGTGTGATGAGCTATCATTTTCTACGTTACCAGGTAGATGCACATATTCTAGTCTAGACCTTTTTAGGCTACGTCTATGGTAAGTTACTAGGTCTGTGCCATAGCTTCAATGGGTTCTATATAATGCTTTAAAGAGATGTGTCATTGGATGAGCTTAACGTGCATTGCAAAACTAATTTGCCAGCCGTGTGCTTTTTTGTAAGGTCTAGAAACATATGCATTCAACTGGTAAAGGGAAATTATGATTAAAAAACAAAAAATATTGAATTTAAAGACCCATTCATCACAGACCATGCTCAAAATTTAATACAATCTTTGTTGAAACATTTAACATCCTTGGAAAGTTTCACCAATTACCTACAATGCAGAACTTTGGCATGAAGAATGCGCCTCGGTTTCATGAAATCTAAAAATACCATCAAAGCGCAACTTTCAAAAACAACTAAATGCATTGTGCTCAAAATTTCATCAATTTGAACTTCAATCCTCGCAGCAGTATCCTGCAAGTTCATTCGAATTGAGAAAGCCGTTTGGCATACAAAGAGCAAACAAATGGCGGAAAAAATCGATAAAATTGTCAAAAGTGTACAGAAATGCAAATTTCAGCAAAAATATTTCACTGATTGCACTTAATAACGTGGCAGATCTAAGATCAGAGATGTTGAAGGTTTTCTGAAAGTTTCATTTAAATAGGTTCAGGCGATTGGCCTGCGTAGCGCTAACAAACACACAGTAATAATAAAACATTATAGGTATACTTTTTCTACTGGTAGTCAAATTGAAGTCTTCGCTCCGGTAGCTACGCTCATTCAATGACTGCCCAAAGAGAATAGGCTTAAAAGGAACAGCTAAGTTTCTGCCATAGAGGTGACTAAATATGATTTATGTATTATTTCTACTATTTTAGACTTTCACGAATGGAAGAACAAGCAAGAAAAAGAAAGTCATTCTACATACATAAAAACAACTGCTTCAAGAACATTATCAGGGGAAGAAAGGAAATCTTTCTACTTCTGCCACCGAGCGGGCTACTTCAAGTCCAAGTCCAACACTTGCCGTGCAATGAAGAGCCAAGGCAGTTGCAAGATTGGCTCGACTTGCCCGTCGAGCATGATCGTCGTAGAATCGCCGTCAACGGCAGGAAGCTCCGTGATCAAAGTTACCTTTTGGAAAACCCACGTCGGGCATACAGCTAGCCTCGCCCATCTCCACTGCACTGCAGAACGACGCACTGCATTGGCTGGTTAGTTTAGTTTATTACATCATACAAGAAGGAATTAACAAGAATCTAGTGACAGCTGGAAAAACCCACCCAGTTTGTTATTTACTTTAATTACTGCAGTCAAACTGTAAGTGGCAGAGACACCAAACTTGGTTTGTTCCGTAGAGAATTCAACTGGCTTTCTGAAAAAATGTAAATTTGAAGTTTTTATTCGCCTTACTTTTTGTCACAATTAGGTTTCTCTTCGAAAAATTGATAAAATCACAATCACCCTTCTATTAACAAAAAGTAATGAAAGCCATTTTGTGAAAAAGCCAGTTGAATTCTCAATGGAATGAGCCAAGTTTGGTGTCTTTGCCACTTACAGTTTGACTGCAGCAACGAAAAATAAACTGCAATTCGAGTGGGTTTTTCCAGCTGCCTCTAGATTCCACTTGAAATGTGAGAGGGGAAAAAAGTAGGACTTGGACTGTTTTAATTTCTATTTTAAGCTTTATAAAACACCTAATTACTATCTTATTACTATATTATTGATGTTGGTGTGGGGTGATTGGAGGCAGACTACAGCGTACACTGACAATTCAGCCCGAGGCCAAACGACGAGATATAACCCGTGGTTTGGCTCGAGGCCTAGGTATTCCAGATCGTGCTTAGATCTGTTTGGCCACCATTTAAAAACCACTGTCTTTTGCAGGGCGACACCCAAGGATGGCTGTGCTAAAAATGTCTTTGTTTTGTTGCTCGTCCAAATTCGTGTTAAGGGATTTCAAACGATCCTGAACTTGAGCGTCGGTACGAACGCAGCCACTTTATAAAAAGTTTTTTAACAATGTCGCACACTTTCTTATTTCTTGACCTTCCATCAAGCATTGTTTGAATTTTCCTGTCATCTCACTAATCACTCAGATGGTTAAGGCAGCGTTTTCGGTGGGTATTTTTTGCCTCGCAGACCACGGAAACGTTTTCCCGTGGGCTGGCCGCTAGTCTGGAGTAGGCCGTGGCCTGTACTATGGAGAGAAAAGTGTGAACAGATAGTTATTTTTGACAGAAGTTATCTCGAGGTTTGGACCTTGGGAAAAACGTATGGTATGGTAGGTGAATTGAATTGATAAAGAAAAGGGCCGATGCTATCTCCACTCTTATTGAAATAAAATAAAGACCCAAGCTCAAATCAGAATCAGATACTCAGAATTTTTTCCGGAATCAAAATTATTATATTTAATGAACTGGAATCGGAGCTGAAATTTTTCTGTAGTCCGATCCCACTTTCTAATTTTGATTTAACATCAATTATTACTTTATATCATATCAAAATGTATCATTCTCTCCCCCTAGATTTTGTCTAGGTTTGAGTAGTTTTGTCATTAACACTAAACCTCCATATCTACAGGCAAGATTGCTGAAGGCGTTACGCTCGACCGAATTCTGGACGATCTCCGGGACGAAGTTAAGGATCGGGGCGGCAAAGCTCACCTCGAACATCCCGTCACCCGCCACGACTTGAGAAACATACGAAAAGATTTTATTAAGAAAGAAAAGAATCAGACGACATCACGCAACATTCTCGTGGAGAAGATTTCGCTGCTCCAAGGGCTTTCATTGACGTCGAAAGTGGCCGGAGAAGACATTCCACGAGCAATAAAGCATCTCGATTCCCTCATCGATATGTTTGCACACGAGTCTGTGGCATCGATGTCTCAATCGATGAATAACGAACCGGCCAACAAGAAGATTGAAACACAGCCCAGGTTCAAAACAACGTCTTGCAAGCGGAAGGCGAATGACCTAGGATTAAAGAAACCATCATCACGGCAATGCCATAACACCGTTGCTGGCTTGGCGGATGACCATCCAAATACTGTTAACATTAACATCCCGTTCGATCACTCTTGATTGTTCCTAGGAATTACAATGATCTGCGAACAATCTTCTCACTTTTAACATTCTTCAGAATCTCTATTGTCCATATCATAGGTTTGTCAATATTACGATATGCATAATAAGTACGCTTTGGAAAAGTAAATACACACATAGATTTTTAACCCAAGCCTATCCCACCCTCTAAAATGTTGTAACTTTCAAACCAGTTTTAAACTGCAGTTGGTGATCACCGCCTTTGATGTCTGGAATTCGCGTCTGACCGGCGCCTGATCAGGTGGCGGTAAACGTTCTTTGGGTGGCAATTTTTGCGGCGTTGATTGATAAGAGGTCGTGATGTGATGAAGTTTGATGTAGTTTGTGAAACGAAGTGACTGTGGGTGGTGTGAGTGAAGAATAGCGGCGAGAATCGGCGATTAATTCAGGTCTGTTCATGAGCTCTATTCAATGGTGACGTGCGTTCTCCACTTGTTCACCAAAAAATAGAAAAAATACTCGCAAATATTTAAGGTTAGTGTGATGGTCGCGAAAATGAAGACACTGCGACATTTTCTTTGGCTAAATGCTATTGCTGTACTAATTTATTAAGTTGATTTACAAAAATCTAGAAATAATGTCCCACCGTAGGTACCTCCCCACGTTATGACATATTTTGAATGGACAAATAAAAAGGAAGGGTAGATCAATAAACGCGACTCTTTCCAATGCAGCCGGCCCAATCCACGGGTGCCTCGCCATAGAACTGAGTTTACTGCCTCTTAGGAAGCGGTTATTGTCAAGTTATTGCTGTCAAAAATGTGGTTGCATTGTCTCAAGCTGTTCATTGTACGTTGTCATACTTATTGCAGATGGAGTAGCGATGCAGGTAGGTCCCAACAAATTAAAATTTTGATCACCTGCCTACAACCATTGAAGTTCCTACCTAGTGTCTACCACTTCAAGATGACTACTGACTGGGGCACCGCTTAAACATGAGTGAAGTGTGACAGATTGCCATGACAGATAGCACGATTAGGCTTTTATGTTCGTTTCGTCTAGGTAGGTAGTCACAGTCTTCTTTATGTACGAGTAGTTTCCCAACGCTTTCTTTTAGCGAAATGACTCTTTAAAAAGAAAGCGGTGGACCCAGTGATAGATAATTAGGTATGCACCTAGGTACTTAATCAATGTTTGACCATACCTTAAATACCTAAATTGCTGTGTTTACCTTTCAGAATCATCATTGTACCAAGAAGAGATTCCTTATTGCGTGATAAGATGAAACAAATTTTCTAAACATTATGTCAACTGTAAGAAAAGCATCTCAGCTTGAGTTGTGTTTGGAGGAACACCGAATGTGACTGCATGAGCGAAACCATCAACGTTCCTTCGACTAGTACCCTACAATGCAGCTTCTGACAATGTTGTCACATTTTCAAGAACAGAAGTCAAAAAAATCATTAACCTGGCATCCGATTGTCAAGCATTATCCATACGTTGCGCATCTGTTTTGCACATCAAAGCGGTGTACATAATATCTTGTAACATGAGGACACTGGACCCCTCATTGCTTCAGCATACATTTTCAATCGGCTGTTGTAAAATTGTGTTTAATTCACATGCTGATTTGTTCTGAAACTCATACCAGAGAATGGATAGCGTTGTAATTTGTCTTGCACAAATGGTGTTCTTTCCCCCCAAGATTATTTCATATTTTTTAGTGTTGGTATTACCTACCTACCTCCTAGCTTTTCCTTTAACTATTTGTGTAAATGTATGCCCTTGCAAATTTGGGTCTGTCAGTAGTCCAAGTCACATAGAAGTTAAAGAAAACTTTGAACTTACTACCTGCAGGCATGGCGCCGGCACCGTGAAATACATTTTTGTGACAAATAAAGCTAAATATAACACAGTTCAGTAAACAGTTTTTTTTGAATGAAGCTAAATGCTTACTTTAAATTAATAGTTTTATCTACTGTTGTTAAATTATCTTATTCCTTCAACGATTGCTTGTAATTACTGAAGGGAATCGAAATTTGTGTGGGCAGCTTGATGTTGACCCCAAAATCCAAGCACATGTACTTTTTATTTGCGAGGTAACGAATGAACTTAAACAAAATTTGAGTGAGAAAACTTAAACTGCGATTCCTTTTAATCTGTATTAAATTGACAATTCTATGTTCTTTTTTAACCATTAGTTTATGCCAATCGAAGGCCAAAGCCTAGCAATGAACAAGTTGTATTTACTTTTTAAAATATTCCTGTAAACATTGTGTGATGATTTTAGTTCAGTAGTAACTAGTAACGATAATTTTCCTACATTTAACTGTGCGTTGTAGTTGTAGGTTTTGACGCACGACCATTACTGTGTGAACGAAGCTTTTTTGCGTTGTTAGCCTAAAAATGGCCTATAAGTGGTTGCATGCCTAGTCAAGGGATTGACATCAAAATCCCAGCGCTGTTAGGTCTTTTGTACGTGCTGAGATAACTCATCTTTCAAAAAAACTGTTAGTAAATGGGTTTAACTGCTGAGAACTTATATCAAACAAACTCCCAACGTACAGGTGATAACTTTCTTGACAGCTTTTCCAGGGTTTTTGAGAGTTTGTACATGTTCACATGCAAAAGTTCTAGATGCAAACGCTAGGAGTTTGTTTGTTAGAAGGTCTAGGCAGTTAAACCCTTTGCTTTTTTTTTGAAAACTAGTGCTGAGATTAGGAAGAAGACATGATTCTTAAGAATTTAATAACTCGTCTTTCGTTTCAGTCCCAGTTTCGCCGGGGTTGAACGGGTTTACCGTCGAGCGCAGCCGAGTAAAGCCGTTTCGGTGCGCGCACTGTGCGCGAAGCTACACACACCGTAAATCTCTCAACTCTCACATCAAACACGAGTGCGGCAAACCGTTCAAGTTTCAGTGTCCCGACTGCGAATACCAATCGAAGCTGAAAGGGAACTTGGCCAATCACCAGCGACACATGCATGCGTTGTAAGACGCATCGCAGTTGGCTGATAAATCATCAAAAATAAGCTTTCCGAGGGAACTACTTCACCAGAAAACCTTTTAGTAATTTTGGGCTTAACTTCTAAGAACTTCTAACAAACAAACTCCCTTTGGTAAAGTTTGTTAGTAGTTCTTAGCAGTTAAACACATTTACTAACAGTTTATGTTGAAAACTAGTGCTGAGATTAGGCAGAAGACATAGTCTTAAGAATTTAAAAATTATGTCACTGTCAAGCACTTTCGAATGCCTATCGCATTAGAAAATTCTTAAGGCTCATCTCAATTCTGCCTAATCTAAGCATTAGTTTTCAAAAAAACTGTTAATAGATGGCTTTAACTGCTGAGAACTTCTAACAAACAAACTGCCAACGTTTCGCTAACTATACTGAAAGCTTCTTCGGGGCAAGTCCTTCTTGCCTGAAGAAGGAAGAAGAAGCTTTGAGGAAGTTTTCAGTATAGTTAGCGAAACGTTGGCAGTTTGTTAGAAGTTCTCAGCAGTTAAACCCATTTACTAACAGTTTTTTTGAAGCCTAGCGCATTATTTCTGGCCAGTTGAACGTCAAGGAAATGGTCAAACCTATCTTGGACTCGAGTTTAGGTGCCTCTCAGCGCATACTGAAGCAATATTTTCTGACGATGACGCTGCTATCGCAGCCGAAGCGTTATAAGATCACTGATATTTCAAGGCATTTCTTAGGGCCGACAAGTATCTCACAAGAGAGCACTGCCGTGAAATTATCCAATAAACCCAACGGCTCTGAAAGCCTCTGTTCATTTACTCAATTTCCAAAAGGTTTCTTTCAGCGTCGGAAATGACGCTCCGAAATGTAGCTCGATAAGAAAAGCATTGCACCACAATGCTAGTGGCATCTAGTGGCCAATTTGGAAACTGTCTGTTCCTGTCAAAGGAAATTAATCCAATCAACGTATCGGCAGAATAAGGCACCGTCGTTTTCTGGAAACGATACGAATTGGACGTTGACATTATTTTAACAAAGGTTTGAAACCAAATGTGATTAATTTTTTCCAACTGTGTTTGTGCTGGAATCACAGAAGTTTCCAATTTGTCACTTTCTAATGTTTTGTTGAAAATTACAGACGTTTTTTACTGTGTGAACTAGCAGGTAGCTAAATTGGAAATTCCAAAACCATAGTCGTATATTAGTAGCGATGTCAAACATCTAATGTGCAATTTGTTTTAGCGCAACTTTTTAGAACTTGTTTGCTCGCGGACAAGTGTGGATTTATTTTGTTCCAGTCCAAAATATTAAAAGTTTACTTTGGAATTTCTGGAATCCATAATTTCTTTTGCAGGTGTGGTACATTAACCTTACTATGTAGTCTACATTCACGTAGTACCAAACTTCTACCCTACCACCCAACTCGGCTATGTACAAGTACGTACTTGATGTAGCCCAGCGTTTTGTATACTTTAGTCTGTCGTGAATAAACTGCTCTCAATTTCAATTAAAATTATTGAAAACTAGCAGTCTTACCCAGCGTTGCTCGGAAATCATTGTTGGAACGGCCGTGAGTGGAACAGGAAATAGGTGGCCGCCGGTTTTCTGCCAAAAATTCCATTTCAATTTCTGTCGTCTCCGTGAAAACAAAAGCGTATTCCAAACAACGATGGTCACCATGGAAACGCTAATACAAAACGGCGGCAGGAAAAAAACAATAATCGTTTGTTTTGGAAAAAACGTATGACAATAAACCACTTGCAAAATGCCATTCCAGGGACAATAAACTTTTGTTTAACAATGCATTTCTTATGGGAATACGTTTTTATTTAGCCTTATTGACTCTGGATTAAGCCTTTTTGCAAGTCGTCTATCAAAATGTCAAACAATTTTTTCCAGCAACCCAGTCAAATTCTTCATACGTTCTCCGAATTCGGTATCTCTGCCGCTTACGGCTCGTTCGTAGTAAATGGAGCAAACTTGGGTGGGTTTTCGCCATCGGCCATCCGTCCATAAAAACCAAGTTCTCTCATTATTAAATTTTTAAGACTAATGTCTTCTGTTTTCAGCACTAGTTTTTAAAAAAAACTGTTAATAACTGGGTTAAACTGCTGAAAACTTCTAACAAACAAACTGCCAATGTTTCGCTAACT
>QKMV01003644.1:0-11193 GCA_003287335.1 Lednia tumana
TATATATGAATGGTACAGATGTTACAAAAGTATTTATTCTTGGTTCCGTAAACATAGGCCAAAATTAACAATGTAACGCTTGGCAGCTTTAAAAACTCACTGACGCGTGCATTACGTTCCACGGTTAGTTTTAATGATAACAGTGCACTGTCTCAACCGTTTACCGCTTAGTTAGTATACAATCAGTGCTCAGTACTTAGTACACTACACACGAACGAATGCGACGTGTTTCCACCCCGCGTACTGAAAATGGTATCCGCACTATTGCAATGCGCGGGTTGGGGTTTTGTTGTCAGTGCACACGACGGATTGCAATGCGCGGGTTGGGGTTTTGTTGTCAGTGCACACGACGGATTGCAATGCGCGGGTTATATCCGCGAGCTGTAAATGCATAGTGTTTACTGGCAACAGGGCTGAGCTTTTTATGCCCTTTTATGCTCTACATATTTGAGCTGACTACACGAGCTCCTGCTGCTTTTTCAGCGTGTCTGGAACAAATAAATTGAAATATTAGTTCTAGGCGGTAGATTAGAGCTATAGTGTTCCTATTGCAAATTGAACGCTGCCATTTTAGTGGTAACTCCTATATCGTCATATGGCTACATGGTGAGATTGAAATTAACCGCCACCACACATTTGTACAGAATATTTGCTTGCATGTGGTTGACTTGAACTGGTTGTCAGTAAAAAACTAAATAAACGATAAGTCCTCATCGTGGGCTTCGTTTCATTCAAAGTAATCAAGTCTCCCTCAATATTTTCAGTTTTGACTCAAAGGATATATTTCTTTCAGGTGTGGTCGAGATTCCTGCCATCGCACTCAGTATTCTGTTCCTGCTGAAGAGTGGACGGCGATGGCCAATGTGTATCACCCTGTGTGGCGCAGGAGTAGCCTGCCTTTTGACTCTAACCGTTCCCCGAGGTAAGTGCCCACATCATATACGGATAATCAATTACAGGCAGGAGCTCCAGGGGATCAATCTACATTGTTTAGGGGCCACTTTTCCCATTTCCTGTCATTCAGAGCTGCCATATCGAGGCAACTAGATGACTTTTGAGAGCTGGATGACGGGATATATAGCTGATTAGCGTCAATTTCCAGGCCAAGGTAACCCAAATTTCCTGCGTTAGCCCCCCCCCCTCAATATGCAAGATGGATATGGGGTACGACATCAGATTGATGAGTATGAGACAAAACTCTTGTGTTTTCACCGTTTGCTTCTGTTTCTCCATCAAGGTGCCAGCTCGGATCTGGAATGGTTGACGATTACCTTCGCCATGATTGGAAAATTCTCCGTGTCTCAGTCCAACGCCATCATCCCTGTGTTCACTGCCGAGCTGTTTCCCACCGTGATCAGGAACTTGGGCGTCGGTGCCTCCAACGTGTCGGCTGGAATCGCCCTCATGCTTGTTCCTTACCTCTGGAACCTGGTAAGGAGATAGATTAAGGACTGTTTTCACAACTACCCTTGCAGCGAAGGGAGAATATTGTGTGGCCTGATCGGTTTACCTAGTTTTTATAGCGCATTCGACTCCGGAAGTCCTGACATCTCGACCCACGTTCAAATTCCGATTCGGACGCACATTCTCCCTACTTGGGATCTCATCCATCTTAAAACTTCATGGAAGTCGCGATCCGGAAATAAAATACTGATTAAATTGCAATCTTCATAGCAGGAGGCAATCCCTGCAGCTTCATGAAAAACAAGACCACTTGGTCCAAAGGATCGTGCTGTCGGAACGCTTTAGGAATACGACCCTTTGGGAAGTTGGGACTGCGATCGTTTGAGACGCTCTCAAAGAGAAAGCACAAAAGGGTCTCATTTCTATAGCCACGCCTTTTTGAGTAGCCTCACTTGGAATCAACTCCGAAAGGATCATAATCCCAAATAGTCGCATGCCCGAAGGGTCACGGCATCGCGATCCTATAGGAATGGGACCCTTTAGGACTACAATCCTTTGGTATACGCAACCCCCTAAAAAGGGGTGGGAACGTTGCTTTTTTATTATGAAATTCCGATTTAAAGATCAAGCTCATTCATCTACGAAGCTATAGTTTTAACAAGAGATATCGCTCAAATTTCAACGGGCGTAAAATGAGCAACTCTTCAAAATGTTCGTTTTGAGATGATCTAAATCGACATTTCAAAGCCCCATCCAGTAGCTGGTAGAAGGTGTCTAGACAAAGTGCTGTTGTCCGACGCCAGCTCAAAATATTTCCACCCTCAATGGCGCTACAGACACACAGTGGCTATTTTTATAAGATAATCTTTTTCACTAACAACCGTACAAGGTAAAATACGATTGGTAAATCGGTACGGTAGTTTCAATGGTAGGTTCAAGGGTTGGTAGAAGTGAAGATCGCCCAAAAATGTTATTTGTCCATGGCTATTTTGTTAAACCGTGACCACGGAGGTCCATGTCATGACTGTAGGAAGGATGGCGGCTTCATTGGAATCAGAAATAAGAGCATCATTCGAGAATTGCCCTTTTCCACCCGTTAATTCTGTTTTTGGGCCCAACTACACGTGGATGTCTTCTTTTCTAGCGACATTATAAACGTTACTATTCACAGACGCTTATGGATGACCGAGTTCCGATGGGCGTTTTGGGGGTTGTCGGCATCATCGGCGGACTCAGCACTTTGCTACTTCCTGAAACTGCCGACAGGCCGCTGATCGGCACACTGGAGGAAACGGAAGATCAGTCCAAATCAAGGTGTGCAAAAATTGAATCTTTTACATCTGCTAAATGCTATCTTTCGAATTAGCTTCAAACGGTAGAGATAGATCGTAAATGTTTTGCAAAAGTGGATTTTTGCGCTCTTTGTTGCCTTTTAACTCTTCCTTTTCTTGTCAATGTTTCAAGTGTATTGGGGTAAATGATTTGATAGGTCACATGCACGCAATCTTCCTTCCTTGCACCTGTCTTTCTTTTTATATTCGCAGCCCCTGTGAAGTTCGTATGTTGGCTCCATCCACTGCCATCTCTTACAATTTTTTCGGCCAGACTGTTCAAATAGCCGACTCAAGTATCAGAACTAGTAATTAGTCACTAATAATATCGATAATCTCCGAATCAACAGAGCGGTGAGCGAAATTGAATCGCCGAGAAGGATAACTTCAGCTGCCTCAAACAATGGGTCCTCAAACGACTGAAACCTCCCGGGAATCTTGATCATCGTGGAATCAATCGCGTATTATTTTATCATTTTCATCTCATTATTGTCGCACTAAAACATCTGTAAATATATGCACATAGTATTTTCTGGAATTTTCGCATTGTGTGTAACGTCATAAAATACAACTGTTGTAAGCTTGTTGCCTGATAGTATATTTTAAGTTAGCTGTAAGTATCAACAAAAAGTTAAGTTTTATGTTCAGATACTTGATTAAAAGTTAAAAGTTAGTTTTTAATTTGAAACATACTATATTTCTCTCATATGGATTTTAGATTTATGTTGATCCATCCCTGTACTATATTTTGTCAGTAATAATTTATTGTAGTTGCCTTAGCTGAAGTTGTGCTAGCCTTCCTATACTTGCCTGTTACCAATGAACGGAAAAATATTTCGTACTTAATTTTATCACTTATTTTAAGTGCAAATAATGCACCTCTGTCCAATGTCAATTTTTTGTTTTTGATTTTATTAATCTATAAAATGTGTATAGTGCTAAAGGTCACTCAATTGTACTCGGCGTCATTGAAGCTAATTTTCCTTTTCCTACTTTCCTTTTACATGAATCACTGCATTCAGCTCGTGCTTTTTTGGCAAGTGTAACATACTACTCAAATGAAAATGATTGCTCGCATCCAAAATGTTTTTAAGCTATACTTTCCCAAACAGATCTCTACTATGGTAATAAATAGATATGTATGGATTTATCAGTAGTAGGTATATTTGGCCCCATGATATGCCGCTTGCCGCTTGCACTTTGCCGGCCTGGCAAGAAAGCCTTGTGGCGAATGTTGGCAGAGTAAAACAGAGAAATTGTGCACTTGCTGCTAATTATCGTTGGCAAGGCTCATACGATGAGACAACAATGCGGATCCAAAGTTGGACTTGACATTGGAGAGGAAAGTATCGTTAGGCCACGTGATATCATGGTTATGCATCAGTTGTCAGTTGGAAGTTGGAAATAATCCGCGCCCATTAGGTATTCTAGCTTTCACGAAAAACTCTGTGATTTCGTATAGTTGCATAATTTATTATGTTCTCAAATATACCGCATACTAATCTCCAAATATGTCATAAATGTCATGCATATTGACTTGATTATCCATCCAAGGAAGAGAAATTTTAAGCTTGACGTGCCATGTGGACAACTTTTACAGTTTTGGTCAACGTTCGACTCAACGATAGGTCCCAAGGTAAATCAAAATCATAATTGACTCCAGCAAAACCTGTCGGCAAAAAAATTAAAACTGTATAATTTATTTTGAGACATCCGATGACACAAGTCTTGCCTGAATGCGCAATGCTACCCACTTATTTCGTAGATACTGGATCAAAGTTATTAAATTATAATTTTAAAATTACGGTCATTTACGAAAGGTTCATACTTTCAGAGGTGCAAGTGTAGCCAGTAATTCGTGTCTTGTGAAAATTGTAATTTCAAGATTCATAAATATTTCTACGTCATATTTCTAAGTCTGGTTTAAAGGAAAAGAAGCGATATATTTCTGGTGGTCTCCTGCCAGAGAAATTAACGCTCAGTCTCAAGTACATCTGGAGTATAAATGCAGGAGCCAGTTTCTTTATCAGTTCCAAACTTAAAACTGCAATAACTTACACTCTGGTCGATATCGACATTATTTACACTGAAGTGACCTAGTTGCAGCAGCCAAGTGAAATGGACCAAATTTCTGCATTCCATTGTAGAAAGACACCCCGATTAGCTATTGCTTTTGTAGACAGCTTATTATTACTTACTCGCATTTTTCAATCAGCTCCACCTTGGAGTAACTTGCTTTGTGATAGGTGATTACATTACAATAAGTATACAGTTTACCATGTACGGCTACCCAATGTAATTGGCAACGTACAACCAGTAGGTATAATATGACTGAGCGTTTGATTGAGCAAACATATATTTTATACGCGAGCAACAGCGTACGAAAGTTTTTATTCACGTTTTCCTTATGTTTGTATAAATATTTAGAGCTGGTTGAAGGATAGGAACCAAATAATGAGCAGACATAATTTAATAATTCCGTGGTAGGTGCAGTTAGCCCTGTTAATTTTAATTAACTAACGTCGTTTGGTCTGCCGAAAACCTGATGTAATTCTGCACTGCACTGCAAGTGCGATGCAATGATGAGTCGCGTTGCAGCTCATCTAGATCGTGCGCCAAACTGTTTTAATTGCACCCGTGTTAATCAATTGATGATCTGCTTTCCCACTCCGTCGCGGAGGCGCGTCGTATAAGAGTCGTAGATCGACTTTGTATCAGTTCATTGTTGAAAGTGAAGTTGTGAGACCAGCATGGGGCGCGGTATAGCAATGCACGTGTTTCTGGTAAGTCTACCTAAATTTAGTTATGGTGGAGGGGAGGGAGTTGGGATGTCAATATTAGAAAACTAAACGAAATTATCGAAGACGTGGTTGATGGTACGTGCATGGTTCTTATTACTCATTGGTGAATGGTGATGGTCAAACGGAGGTACAGAAGTCATTTTATCTACACATTTTCTCTTGCCTATAAAAAGTTTGACTTTATTTCAAGGTGGTAGCTGATCAACTTGCTTTATAACTATTTTCCAGACGTCGTTTTCTAGGAGTAGTATCGCATAACTTGGGATAGATTCTCTTTGTATTTTTCGATAATACTTTTTATTAACGGAGAATCGTGTCTTGATCACGAAGTTACTTTTATTTTTCTTATATCTTATTATTGGGCTCACTTACGTCAGCTTCAAAAATCAGAATTGGTCGGAATTTTAACTGCTACTGAAAACGCAAAGTGACGTCAGTTGCCTATACGCGCCTACCTGATACCTATTCGCGCAGATAGAAATTTCGGCTTGGTTTGGTACGCAGCCAATCGTAAGGATTACATGACGTCACGTGCCTACCGACGAAAGCAAGGCGTTTTTAAGCCACCAAATAAATGTCGATCTTAAAAATGACATATCTTGCGTAAAATACATCGTGGAAATAAAAGAAAAAAGTGCTCAGGTTCGAATTCTACGCAGAACAGAATAAAGAAATAAAAATTGTCGAGAAAACTTCCGTATAAAGCGTGGAACTAAATTTTATCCTTAAGAACCAACACATATGTTGTTTTAGCATTTGAGATTGGTAGCCTGCAAACATGTACTTGAGGTAGGTAATAAATCTGATGACAAGTAGCAAGATGCTTCTAATGTATACACGCATGTAATTACTACATACAGAAGCAGGATGCGTGTAGAATTAATGCTCAGTTCCGATCAACACTCCTTTCGCGGTGAACGAGGTTAGTTTCTAATCCTTTTGCCACAAACTTTTATGAGCAGTATTATTTTTCAAGTACTTCTGACGAGAGAACTTTCCTACTTGGAGTAGCTCGGTTTTCTACGACACACCTTTAAAGCGGATCTGTATCAATTCTTTGATGAAATATTAGTGCACTTGGTGCGAAAATCTGCTCGATTGCTAAGCAAGTGAATGGTTGGAATTGGATATGCGTTATAAAAATCTAACGAAAATTACATAAAGCTGAACTGATATGGCGATCCGTAATTCGATGATCCGTTGGTCTGGTTTCTCTTTACGAAACAGTTAGGATGACAAGTAGGGATCCAAGTCGAATTTTGACAAGTTTCTAAATGTCACACTTTCTTACAAATGAATTGTATCACACATGCGATGAAATGAACGACACGCCTAAATGGAGTGGGACAGTCCACGCCACCCATTTGGAAACGCGACTTCTCCATTTAAATTGTAAATGATGCGTAAATATTAATAGCTACCTACCGAATAATGTTAGAAATGGATCAAAGAAACGATGAAGGCAAGAAAATAATTCGAGAGAGTCCCGAGTTTTCAACAAAATTAACGTCAATAATAAATTATAAAATGTTCAGCCAATTTCGCCTGTCACTCTATAGAGTTCACGTAGTTAGCGAAACGTAATTACTCAATAATTAACATTTAGTGTGCCACGATCGGCTTATTAAGCTAGGTAATGGTTATGCACTTTGAATCGCCAGTAACCTTTTCACATACTGGTTTCTTGTTCTCTTGTCATTCAGCTACAAATGTTGCAAGACTTGATCTAGATATTTGGTCCGTCACCGCAGCGTGTCAACTTTGCGCCGAGTATGAATAGATGCATACAGGTTTCACCCTCCAAGGGTCCAAAAACTGGTCTTGTATGCCACTTTAATGGAATTACTAAAAATAAAACATGGCTAAACGGAGATTTAAATAACATTAACGACCCAGATTAAAGGCCTTCTGCTTCAATCTATGATGAGTTGCAATTAACCAAAACTCAGGTAGGTTTATCAAAACGACCACTTGTTTTATTTAACCTCCAAATCCCTTCTAGAATGTAAAATTTGCGCCCAATCTACCGCGTAGTTTGTGTTCGTCGACTTTTAGTTTTATTATACAACGAACGATATAAATGACATTTTCTGTCAAAGCTCGTAACATTCGCAAATCACTTTCATTGTATGTTCCTTTTTTTGGGGTTCGGTTAAATTTCTTGCCCTGTTCAGGTTTGCGTAGTGACTAGCAATTGGTGTTATGTAAAGTCTGGCCGTTTTGTTCCTGTTATATTTCAATAAAGTTGGCTTTCACTTTAACTTGTGGGTCGTGGCTCAATCAGGGTCACATCTCTCATATAGGAGAAAGGGAAATATCTCGAACGCCTAACTTACATGCATGAATTCGGATTGACAATAGCAAAATATTGTTTCCACTGATGTTAAAATATGCTTAGCATCTGTATATTGTATTTTCTCAACTGATTGGTTTAGGGTGTGTGTGATCTTTTGTACAGGCTTTCTTGACAACTTGGAGGGATTTTTATGTCACCTAGATTGCAACATATTTCGTTTGGTGCAATTATCAAAAAATGCACTCTATTTGATTCAAAAATCAAAGGTCATCTTGTCTCTTTGCTCATGTAATAACGCATGGCGTCGTAGCTACCTGCCGTCATCCTGAGTGATGTTGCAGCTATATCTTTCATTTAACAACTTACACACACTGTATGTTGTACAGTTGTTGATAGATATATTTATTGACTTACAAATCTTTTTTAAAGGAAAATACACTTTCTTGTATTAACGTATTTTTATTTTCAATTGCAGGTACTATCGTGCGCGTGTGTGTGCGTTCTAGCGCAGTATGGCGAAGGACCGCTCCCTCCCCGGCTACAGATTCCTGGAGCTATCCCTGTACCGGGACCGGGACCAGGGCAGGGACAAGGAGCCCAGCGACCCAGAGTGTTGTCAGTGCGACAGCGAAGGCCCCAACAACAAGCCAGACAGCAAGCATACCTTCCGACACCACCAGCTCTCGACGACGGTAAAACAAAAACCATTGTTCTGCGAACTGGCAGATGTGAAAGAGCGCTCTTTGTGTCCGCCTTCACCGCGCTGACATCTTAGCCATTTTAGTTTTGAGATATTCGGGATGAACGAGATAAGAAGTTGGCGACGGCTTGTTGGACGAAACACGAGCGAGAAAGGGTGTTAGACGGCCGTACCCTTTGGTATGGGAACTATCCAGTGGTGGGTCTAGAGCGGGGGCATGGGAGCGATCCTTCCCATGGTTCCTTAAAAGTTTTTGTAATGCAGACAATAATCATTTCACAAACACCTATAAGAAAGTTATTGTACCGTCCACACCGTGCACAATGTTTTGATGTTGAACTCCGATAGCTTTCAAATTTTCGCCTCATTTTGCGCTCATTTTGCATCGACGATAGAACTTAGCAATTGACAGTTTCATTAAAATCGCGCCTCGAAATATGTTGGTCTAAAGTCGCCATTTTCAGTCTCACGTTCTAGCCCAAACGTGTTGATTTGTCCCCAAAATATCCTTGAATTCAACATTTTTCCACTACTGCCTTTAACTGCTGATCATCCTAGTTTCTTTGATAGGCGGCCAATTACGGGCCTATTAACCCACCTCTCGATTCCCCCCCCCCCTCTCTCCATGAACCTAGTCTAGATCAGCCTCTGGAACTATCTCAACATTGACCATGAGTCTGGTCGTCGGTAATCACTATAAAGCATGGCCAGGATAGCCGGCCTCTAACCTTGGAATTGGAACCTTGGAATTGATTTTCCCTCCAGCACATCAGTCAAACGCCCCTGCCCATTTTATTTTTCTATGGGCGAGTTTTTCAATAGCGAGTTAAGAAACCGCCCGTTACATAAAAATCACTGCATCTTTTTGGTTGTTGCCTTGGTGATAAAAAGTTAACGGCTTTTTAGCGTCTGAACCGTGGCTATTGAAAAATCGAACCTTGGCTCAATTATAATTTTTGCCAGTGACCCTTAGGCTTGACGCTCACCGCAGGTGATCTAATTAGTGAATGTGTCCATCGTGTTTCAGGCCCAACGCCTCCACCCCCTGCAATCTTGGCCCAAGCTCGACCGGCTCCACTTCAGAGCACCCTTCCTCCGAGGCCCGTCGCAGAGGAGCCCGAAGAGTACGACGAAGACGAAGAGTCAGCAGCTCCTCCGTCGACGCCCAGCCCGGCGACAACCGTCGTCTTCACAGCTCCTCAGCAGCCGATCTTCAGGACGTCGCGGCCACCTCAGCCAAGCTCCACCCCATCGGTTTATTCAGCACCCCAACAACCGATCTTCAGGACTGCACGGCCACAGATCAGGATTCAGGATCCACCTCCTCAGTATCGGCAACTCGCACCTATCGCTCGACCTGTGCAAAGGTAAATTACTATTTTTCGGTTACTTTTAACATTTTTATGAGCTGTTTGGGAAAGGTTTTCGAGAATCTCATTTCACGCATTAGCGTAGAAACTAAATCCAGAATTTGGTGTAAAATATTATTGGGAATAATAGACAGAATAATATATATATACATATACAGGTATACAGGTTTATATTAGCTAATATGTACCTAATATATTTTAGTAATATTAGTAATTGGTAATAATTTAGAAACACCAATAATAAATGCGTGTCCCACCAAAGCCTCCTCGACAAAAACTAAGCAACCATTTGGCCAAATATCTTAACTTGTCATTGATCTTAATTAGTTGAAGAAGAAAATCACACAAAACTTCGAATCTTTAATTTTAAAATTAACTTTTAACTGTTACTGTGAGTGTAAATTAACTTAACGTGAAACAAATGTAAGGATTACGAAAATCCTGCAGTTAAAACACATGGTATATAGCAGGAGAAAGGAAACAGAGAGAGCCACGAAACTTTGGCCAGAATTCGAAATAGAGTGCTGAAGACAAGCCAATCCTCGAGAACCATTAACTACCGATCAAACACAAGCTCTACGTTTAAATTGAACATGGTAACTTGGCAGTTAGCAGTGGTAACTTAACTACAATGGTAAAGGGATGGAATTAAGGGGGTCAAGTAAAAAACGCTTTAAAGTCCTAAATACAGTCTGAAATGCTATTCTCTATAAAGCCAAGTCTATTAAGTCAATTTAGTATTGAGTCTATTAATTCTAAAATAAGCATTTTTTTTAAATTAAACCTTGCATTCCTGCATTAGAGAATACTCAAATTTCAAAGCAAAGGCAGCATTTAGGCACTGAACATTTCGTGGTGAAGCCGATTCACGTGCCCATTCATCGTGTTGGCGTTGGGGAGAGGGGGGGGGGGTAAGGTTTCTACATCATTGCAAGCTATGTATATCATCGGGTGTGCCTAACGGCTGTTAGACATCAGAAATCACATGTTCCTACTTTTTAAAAGAAAACGTAAAAGCACTTAATTTAAGGAGAGTGAACTTTTGAAACAAGCGGACACTCCCGCTTTTTCACTATTTATAGCGGATAAGCAGTTAAAGCAGGTTTATAGCCCCGTTTATATTATGATTAACATGGTACTTGAATAATAGATTATTTGGTTTAGTAATATATTCTCGCGAGAAGGTGGAAAAAGGAAAGTGGACCGAACGGTTCGGCATGTTGGATACACCGGTTCTCGTGAGATCACCGAAGTTAAGCAACATTGCGGTGGACCAAAGGTTGGATGGGTG
>QKMV01003645.1:0-11193 GCA_003287335.1 Lednia tumana
ACTGGAAAAATGCTCTAACTACTGAGCTAAGCAAGGTAAGCAATTTTAATATTCTTAATACTTTATATATATTATCTAGAAATTAGGTTACTAGACATAGCAAGTAGCGATAATTCGATAGTTCGGTTTGTGCACAGATAGAAATTTACACGTTTTTAGGTTAGCTTCTCTGAGCGTAAAATAAACGTAACGGCGCAGAAGATGGAAAGCGAATTGTAATTTGTATCTGTGCAGGCTATGAACGAAAAGCGAGAAAGTTGGATCTGATTACAGCGTTAGTTTATGACGTCAGTGAGTTCGAGGGTGGGTAGTGCTAGTGGAGGGGTGTGGGCGACGCCGACGACGCCGACGACGACGCTTGCTACGTCATTGATTGACCAAGGTACAAGCGCAGCATTGATCTACGCCTGCGATCTAGGCAAACTGTACAGCCCACGCGCTATGACGTTTGCGTTCATGTATGCATTTTATTATTACTCTACTGGGTAGTAATGATACCAGTTTACATTTTATTCAAATAAAAGTAGACATGTTGATTCTTGTAAGATAAAGTTCCGTGTACATACAAATCTGTACAGTAGAATGCGCGTGTATTCGGGAAATTCAGCAAGAAATGCCTTTCGGCTTTGATTTTTATAGATAATCAAATCTTTTGGGTATCGACCTCTTATCAGCTATGATGACATAAAAGAAGAATTTTCTTATTTTTTTAATCGCCGAATCTCATTTGTCATGAGTACCCACTGATGTAGGTAGCCCATTTTTGCTAAAGTGGAATAGTCAGCTATACAGGTGTATGGATAAAGTTCAACATGGTTCAACTAAAACTTACCCATCACTGTCCAAATCTTCTTTGGGCTCAACTACAAAAAGGAAAGAGAATAAGACGAGTTAAACGAGACGTATTTTTACTATGCCATTCGTTAGTGGAGTTTGAATACTTCTTGTGATATTTTTTTTTGTCAGTTTTTCAAATCATTTCCAGTGCAGTGGGCGCTTCACTTACCTATTCCGCTTGCATAAAGGGCAGGCGTATATCGAACTTCGAGTGAACCCCTCTTTTTAAGGGCCACGTTTGCAGTAGCGCAGTCAGATCTTTCCATTAGTACATAGAAAAGAGAAATATGCATTTATCTATCACTTTATTCCAGCAACTCCTACGTACTCTCATATCATGTTTATTCAGTGATTGAAATATGTCTTCGGATCTCAAAATTAATTAGAAAGAACAGTTTTAGAGATAAACATTGCCGTGCGTCTGCTTCGACTATGAGGACACATTCCGTCTAATTGAAATTAAACAATATTGAATTAATATTAACATTGCGTTATTATTTGCTTGCCTAAAATGTAACCAAAAAAACAACAGGTGCACATTGAAATTATGATACTCATGCATTGCACTGCTATATTTACTACACACGTTTCTATCAATTTGGAAAGGAATCTAATCAGCAGTACAACTCGTAGCAGGTTGAGCGGCGCTAACGTTATATTAGGCTATGTGTGGCGATCATTACAATTTCTAGCATTTTTTAATTTTTATAATGGTGTTTAACGACGCACTGTATTGCCAACTGGCCATGTGGCACTGGTCTATTGGCGTTTTCTAGCATTTCTGTTTCAGTTCAAAATCAACGAAATATACCCAAAAGAATCGATTCCTGTCGCTATATCTATATTATTACTACCTATATCAAGCGTGCAGATTGTTCCTGCCAATTTATTTACAATTTATAGTGCACTGCTGAATACCCTATTGTTACTTGTTAGTATACAATATACATAACCGAAGCTCTATAAAAAATGCACGAACGGAATGTATTTGCAGTTGCATAGGTTGCAAACCATCGGATGTCTTGTGATGCATTCTCTACATGCCTAACTCTTTGTTCCCGTTCCATGCCTACAGACGACCGATCCAGAATTTTTCCCACACTGCGTATTCCCGTACTGCGTACGCATTTTTCGCACAGCGCACTGCATTCCCATACTGACTACGCTACCAGTGACACTTTTATTGCAGTCAACTCGTGTCTGACAGATTTATGAAATATATAGCAAATCTCGGCTGATTTAATTAGCTGTCAGTCACAGTTTGCGCCAATTTTAGTGAGTATTATTATAGACTAGCCCCGATGAAGCTTTCAGAATAGTTAACGAAACGTTGGCAGTTTAGTGTCAGTTAAGTTTTCAGCAGTTTAACCCAGTTATTAACAGTTTTTTTAAAAAGTATTATTTCTATTTACTAAAAAGTAATCGAAGCTCAAATTTTTGCCATTGAGATACAAGTAATTAATGCTTAGACAGATTGGTGCCAACTTTGACCGAAAGTTGCGGCGTACCGTCACTGTTCAAACTAGTAACCAATAGAAGGTCTCAAAAGTAAAATGAGTCATACTCTATGTGCATTGAAGTAGGAGTGAGATGGTTGCTGTTCTCGAACAATTACCGAAACAAAGATAATGGGGTTTCAAACCAGGTATCGGTCAGTGAGCAATTAAAGATGTAAGGCAAAAAAAGACAGAACTAATATTAATATTTATTGGAGAACCTCTTCAACAACTAGATTTTGTTGTCTGGATGATCACACGTTTTTAATGGTATTTCTACCTTTAAAAATGAGTGAACTAGAAGTATATCAAGAAATAAATTAGTGTGCAAGTATTACAAGTTTGAACGCGAAACCATGATTCAAAAAGTTTAAGATTAAGATATCAAAACTTTCTCCAATTTGGTTACCAAGAATGGTTATTGGTAGTGATTATTGGTGGTAACTTTGATTATATAGTGGCACTATATAATCAAAGGTGGTAACCTACTGCTTTAATTCATATTCATGGTAAAAACAGGTAAAAGTTTGTCATGCCAAATAACTGGACGGGAAAGATCCTGCCCCGGCGACAAGGATTAAACATTCAAAGCCAAATACATGGCTAATAACAATTTTAAGAATATTAAAATCACTTTCAAAAATACCTGCTTGCTCGAGGACTCTTGCTTAGCTCATTGGTTAGAGCATTTGCTTGGTTAGCAAAATGTCCGGGGTTCGAGTCCTCGAGTAAGAAGGTATTTTTGAAAGTGATTTTAATATTCCTAAAATCCTGCCACGGCGTCTTTTGCGGCATGAAACTTCGTATGACGGATAGCATTATTTAAATAACCAAAGCAACTTTGATTTTAAACATTTTACAATAATATGGGAGTATTTGTTCTTTAGTGTAGGTATATATAATCAATATATAATATGAAAATATTCCTATGTTATTCTCAAGGGATTTTTACAAGTCTCAAACATTTTTTAATAAAAAGCTACACAACCGATAGAAGTTACAAAGAAATTCAGCTCCACCGGACATTCCGTCTGGCCTGTGACGCATAGAAAAAAAAAATGTATCATCAAATTTGAAAGGCAGACGTTTCGCTCACTCGCTCTGACAAGAGCAGGTATTTCCCAGCTTCTCAGCTCAGTCTGATTAAGAATTGGATTTGACGAATAAATATATTGCTTTCCAAAAAAATGAGATCCCTCAATTGATGGATGTTCTGATGCTTTGAGAGGCGATGTTGATTTTGTTCATATTGACGGTGGCACTCTCTCTTGAAACAGTTGTCAGCCCTAAAAAGGGCCTTGCAAAAACTGGACTTCCCAGAAGACGACGGCGCCATCGCCGTCGAAACGTCGGAGTCTAGTTTTTGCAAGGCCCTTTTTGGGGCCGAAAACTGTTTTAAGAGAGAGTGCCACCGTCAATATGAAGTATGAACAAAATCTCAATTGTATGTTACAGACATTCGCAATTGCTCATTCAAATTCCTCAGCTCGAGGCAGGTGCAATTTGGGTAAACATTCTTTGATACAATTGCAGTGAACTTTGTTTTAAAAATGCACTTTTCCTCGACAAAATGTGGTCGTTGGCAGCGCGTAATTGGCGTAGCTAGCGTATTTAGCGACTTCCAAGAGCAAGTCGGTTGCCGATGCGTGCTGGTATTTGGTATTAGTTCGTTCGTTCGGCCATCACATTCCGATTTCCACCTGAAAGTTTTGAGGAAGTGGCCCATGCCAACCCTTCTAATGTCCATTGTATTAAGCATCAGATTTTAGGTACGAATTGGAATGAAATGGTGGCCTATGTTGCGATGCGAATACGACGTACAATTCGATACGCTGAAATTTATCGTTCAATATCCAGTACAGTTCTCTTTACCCTTGGTAGATGATTAATTATCTGCCAGTCTGTTATTAGTCGGATACTCAAGCCTAGCATATAAAAAACAAGTTACACGGCTAGCCACGCCAACAAGCTAGTAGGGGGTGCCCTTGGCTCAGACTTTGGCGCCCCTCAAATTTCAAGGAAATTAAAACAAAAATGACTAACTATGCGAATTGATCGGAAGAAAGGAAATTACCCAGACATTGTGATTATCTATGTGTAATTAATAATCAATATTTGGACCACAGGTTCTCCAAAAGTTCAGTCAGAACAATTTTCTCCAAATGCATTCGCACAGTCCTGACTTGTAGTCTGAATAACCATGTAGCCTACGTTTTATGACTTTGTCACCCTAGCCTAGGGTCACTAGGCTTTCTTGCTCAAAATCGAAGGCAAAGTAGGGTCTTAAGATATTTTCATGACTTACAAAGGTTATTAAATTCAGAAGACTCATGCCTTCTGCCTAAGTTCTTCTGCCTAGTTTTTGAAAACTAACAGAGGTTTAATTAGTCATTTTTTAATCTATTTTATAACGTGCTAAACATGTAAATGTGTAATTGAGTAAATATTGATAACATCTCCAGAACTGCTTGCAAAGTAATTGTGAATAGACAACATAGATATGCCAGCGATTTGAAATTAGCCTAATCGGAAAGGTTTCACGGTTATACCACTGAAGTGGGGCACATCTAAGGTTGATTACATTCTTATCTTCGGGCATACAATTATCTGGGTCTTTAACTTTCTGGCCATTCCAGCTCTTTTCGAAGTGAAATAGAAAAAAATGTGACGTGAATTTATCTCGGTCAGCTAGTCGACCGAGCGCCAGTACTTCGTAAAATTCTATGGGAGCTCTTGTAAAATTCATGAATCTGTCAGATATGGTTTGAATACAAATGGCCACGGGAGTCGAGCAAAACTGTGCTTTACGCCAATAATTCCTGAACGCACAGTTTACAAGATAGAAAAGATTTGGTAAAAAATATGCTTACAAAGATCACTAGCATTGAAAAGGTCAAAAAAATTAGTGCGCCAGGAAAAAATGGTGAACACTATCGTTTTTGGGTACTTTGTTCGTTTGTAATAAAGCGAATGGGAAGCATTAAAAATTTGATATTTTATTATTTTCGGTTGGTGCTCTGTGTACATTTATAAAACTTGTCTGTTCACGACGTTTCGCCTGTGCCACGGCTCTGAAAGTTTTCACAATGCCATTAAAAATTTGGTTACCAAGAAACGAAAGACAACGAAAGCCCCAATTAAATATTTATTAGCCTTTTATTAACACAATTGAAAAGAAAACGCTTTTCTATATTGTGAACTGTACGTACAGACAGAATATTATGGGCGTAAACCCCTTGGCTTTCTTGAGCGCATTTATTTTGTTTTTTTGAGATTATTGACCAAAATACCAAGATTTTTGCAGACAACTTTATCTCGTACACTAAACATTTATGTTACACACGCACGAAAAAGTCTGTGATTAAAATTTAGAAAATTCAGTTGTTTTTTTTAATTAAAAAATGTACCCTCTTTCAACAGATACCCTTTGTGTTTCTAAAATAATAATTTCTTGGCTTTGAAAAAACGCACCATTGTTTAGAACATTAAATTTGGATTAGGTTAATATATTTTGGAATTTCTGGCGTTTCTGAAGCGTGGGTAAAAAATAAAATATCACCGCAGCCAGTTGTCAATACAGTGCGTCGTTAAACACCACATACTCAAATCAGTATCACCGCGTGTGGGTCGTGGACGTTCCAGTTATCGCCGCCATTTAATTGTAATTAAAATTGTAGAGTTTTTCTAGTTAGCAAACGTGTATATGCGGCAAAAATCGTAATATTTTTATAATCTAAATGATTTGTTCATTTTGAAGAAATGGAAAGAGACGGGTAGACTTGGATAGCCGAGTAAAAAATAAGTGGACATTAAGTGGAAATGCGGAGGTTACGCAACCCTGAACTTTTCAACCGCAAAACGGTTACGTCAACGTGCAAAAAAAGAACGCAATTAACTTTTAGGTTTGACGCAATCTTGAAGTGTACATAAGTATTATTACTCGACGAATAGCAGAGAAAAATTACGTTTAAATCAAATGTGGGACATTTACTATCCACCGTGCAGAAACGATCAAAGGATGAGGACATAGGATCACAAATGAAATTCGAATTTGAATTAAGAATATATACATTTTTCGAAACGTGCAGTTATCAAATAAGGCTTTTACTGGTCAGTGGAGGCAAAGCATTAGCATGCAATGCCCCACACATTTTAGTAAAGCAAATCAGAGACTGCAACCGTTTGATATGTAGGTTTCAGTTTTTGCTCTTGCATTCTTGTTCTTCCGGGTTTGGTTTCGTGCTTTCAAAAAAATATCGACTTTCAAACCGGTTCAAGCCGGTTAATTCCAGTTTTCCATACATTTTCAAAATCTTACATTTTTAAATTTTCTCTCATGAAATTTCCGTGTACAGCGAGAAAAATTTTCGACTTTTTCACCGCTTACTTCGTCCAAGGTTCGAAATAATACAATATCTTGTCAATCTCATTTCGATTTAATTTAGACAATGGAAAAGGTTGTTAAAGGTATCGAGATTTCGGCTTGAAAAAATTGAAAAGTGATCATTTTTAGGGGCTCTGAAATAAACTGCCAAATACATAACAGTTTGTCCCCGGTTTTGTTCTTTGGGCATTTAAAAATAACGGGTTCGGTTTTCGGGTTCGGTTTTGAAACAGAACGGGTTTTTTTGGTTATCGGTTATCGGTTTTGATTTCGGTTTCAGTCCCTGAAGCACCTGCACACATGATTGACAGGTGCCGCTTCCTCTGCATCCCGCCAGCGTTGATCATACAACGATACTACTGCTCTCTATCAAGACAACAACGAAGTTCCTGATCAAATTGTTTCACCCCCTACTAGCTAAGGAAAAGTAACAAACATTTCAACCGACAGAGGCGACGGAGCACTTGGTGCAACTGCATTCCAATCAAATATTTTACCGAAGACAATTCTTTTAGAGCAATTCGAATCACGCTATAGAGTTTCCTCAGTGTCAGCCACGTCAGCATGTAATGCACTTAACAATGATATTGTTGAAAAACTGTTGATTGGACTATTTATAGTCGCTGCTGGTGAATTGTAAACTGGCGCACATTTCATAAATATTCACCAGCTATCGACTAGAAATAGTCTAATCAACAGTTTTTAAACATCATTATCGTAAAAGCACAACGTTATGTTTTCGTAGACACTCATGGGAATCCTTCCCTGATCCGAACGAGCTCTAAACAAATATGCTCGGTAAAATATTTGATTGGAACGAGCCGAGCGCTCCCTTGATCTTAAATGCATCCAATAAACATGCTAATCACAACAGAAGCGTCAAGCAATCATAATAAATATGTCAAAGGTTTTCATGCATAAGTACCTATAGTGTGCTCTTGGTAGCGCCGTTTCTGTATCAGTTTTATATGTCACAGGAGCCAGACTTTTATAGTGTGTTCCTTCATCTCGAAGCCATTCATCACTTTCAATATACCTAAATCAGGAAAACAATTTATTTGATTACTTGATGCAATTGATATTTCGCTTCTTGACTTCTTTACAATTGTGTTGGATGTTCGAGGACATGGGAATTTAGAATCAGTATTTGTGATACCTACGCTTCATGTTGATGTGATTTGCTTCGACAATATTTGCAAAATACGAATAACGTAGCAACAAGCAGGCCACCTCCAACAATTCCAGAAAATAAAACATACAGCGACAAATATTTAGTAGTGGAAGTTTCCTCGTTTCCAGAAGAATTCACATTCAAAGGCTGAAATATAACAAAACAATATGTTGCACCACCGTCGTAATTTTATACCTCAATCTAAAAATTGGTAAGTTAGGAAATAAGACGTACAAATAGCTTAATAATTAATTTTGTATGCTCAATGAAGTTGAAGCTATTAAATATAAATTCAGGTCAAACATAATATCTACACAGTGGGCTATTCTATTCTATGAGGTTGAAAATAAATAGCTGCATTGTATAGCATTGTATTGTCCTTCATATCCACACTAATTTCATGGAATGTATACAGGAATGGAATATATATGTAACGTGGTACATACCGGCTGCCTAGCACCCACGTTCATTGAAGATTAGCAGTTATGGTCTACATCCACCTGAAATAGAAGGTATCAGTTTACAGTTATAATTTGCAGAGGAATTTCCTCCCGGATGGTATGGAAATGCAATCAGGGTTGAGGTGTCGATACGCGATCCCATAACTGCCACGGCTGATATTCGAAATATTGACGAGAATGCGGAGATAGTGGTTAAAACACAAATAACTACCATACGCTGGAGAGGCCACACAATTCGAATATTGGAGCTAGTTGCTAGAATTTGGGTGCCATAGGAAATTTTGAAAATTTCTCAGAAGCTAAAAATGTAATCGATAAGAATACCTGTTGTAAGCAAAACAGAGAATTGGTAGGAATTTGAATGGCGAAGCTGCTATGTGACTTAGGTTAATAAGGCACAAGTATTCTCTTCGTATTCTTATCAAGTAATTTCGAACAGGAATTTCTACATGCGTGTATTTTACGGTGTGGTGATTTGGAGGGGGGTGGGGGGATACACCCCCGTACCGCCACGTGTTCATAATTGGCAAGTGTACAATCACTATTACGGTTGGTAATTAAATGCATGAATAGTGCGAAGATCAGCGATGTGGTTGCGAGAACGGATTAATCCTATTATTAGTCCTATGTTGACATAGGACTAGAACAATTCAAATCTAATGGAATGAAGATGAAATAATGTTCGGAAGTAGATGATTTCAAGTCGGGGCGCGAAACGAGGTTGCTAAGATACGATAACATACAATGAAGTAGCTTCACAGTGAAAGAACGTGTGATCAGCGGAAAAGGGTTCAAACATTTAAATGACAATGGAAGAAAATTAAATAATTTTCGATCACACTACGAAGTAGCTTAAAACCTGTACACGTCGCTGTTCCCGCATCCATCGCCACTGGACTGGAGGTGTGCTAGACGCCACTGGGGATCGATGGTAACTGAACCATAGACCCATGAGCGCATATGCAATATCCCATGCAGGGCCAGCCAAAATGAGATGATCACAATTTTCAAACAAATGTTGAATTCTTTTCAATAAATCAGGTGTTTCGTTTTTTATGCGAGCTATTCCTTTGACGAGATATTATTGTTGCTAAAATTCATCAAAGAAACTTTCTATAAATAGATATTTGATTTGTTTGGCATTGCTAGTCGAGCTATTGGAAAAATGCTATTGAAAAGGTGTCACAAAAGAATATTTCTGGCTGCTGCCATAGATGGAGACGTTTCTTAAAAAAAACAAACTTTGAAAACTTTTCGTAACCAAATCGTTTGACGTGTTGAATACACCGACTGTTATGAATTGGCCAAAGTCAGAGGTTGGATTGGTAATTCATGCTTAGAAGTGACTTCTGTTCAAGAGAACTGGAGGGTTTGAAATTTGAAGTACTACCATGTACTACAGTATCACTGTTTCACTCGTGTTGCCGTCAACCTCTCGACAGTACGGATTTTGGCGGAGGAATCGTGCTGTTCCAGTTGTGCCGTCCTTCGGAAGGGACGTTAAGCGCTGGTCTCCTCCGGCACCGGGCTTCCCCTCTCACTATTAGGTTAATAATGACCCATATCTCATTACCTTTTCATTCTCCGACGCCACATGGGGCCATTTGTCGATACAGTGCGCCGTTAAACACCACAAAATAAATCAACTAATCAAAAGTACAGTATTCTTCAGTTCCGTAAAAAAGGAGAAATAATTTAAGAAAAGTTCAAGTTAATTTCTCCCCCCCATTTTTGTTTCTAAAAGTTCAATGTCGTACAAAAAACGCGTTCGTTAAGTTAATTTTTTAGAAAAAGTTAATGAAAGACCAGTTAAAACATGCTGGGGGGCAAAAGACAGCAGCCACAGCCGATGCTGTTTTTTTAATAACTTCACCTCGATTCAAACTTCAAATTAAAAATTAAGGCTTTCAGTTCAAAGTTCATCAAAAATTAATGAGTTCTAACGGACTTGATAATTTTCAAAGTTCGTTCATCGTCCCCATTCTATGATTGCTGCATATTTTGCCCTTTGTGGAGCAGCTATTTGTGTAACTCGGTAATCTATGAATAAAATTGACGACTTGCAAACACTTCTGGAACAGGCATTTTTTGTTTTTCAACTGCTCAGAAAAGAATTAATTTGATCTTCATTTCCATATTATCATTTAAAACCAAATTTTCTGACAAACCCGATAAAAAATACATAGCTTGGTAGAGACAGGAGATACTCAGCAGATACTGGAGAAATCTCCTTACATCCAGATTGAATTTTTGGTTCTATTCACGACCAGGGAATTGTTTCTGGATCACGAAAGTAATTTTAGATTTATTTTGCGTAATTATTTGTCTCAGTTATGTCACTTCTAAAAATCAGAACGTGTCATACTGCTGGCAACGCACACTGACGTCAGCGTCGTTGTTTACGCCTACCTGACGACCAATCGTTCAAGTAGTAAGCTGATCTGGATATCGAAACCCGGGCAACAGCCATCACAGCAATAAAATTACGTCCTAGTCATACACGGAGAAAAACACAATTCAGAGTAACCAACTAAATAACTATTAAAAGCTAACAAAGACACTTAAAATGCATCGTAATGAAACAGGGAAATAATTGCGTGTTTGAAGTTTAAGCCAAACACAACGATTAGGACGAAAATTATCATATGAGTTGATTTTTTAGAAAAAGTTGATGGAAGACCGGAAAAAGTGCTGTTTTTTTCATAAGTTCACCTTTATTCAAATTCCAAATTAAAAAACAAGACGTTCAGTAAAAAATTAACGAGTTCTTAAGGACTTGATATTTTTCAAAGTTTGTTCACTCTTAGGAGCTAAAATATTGAAAATATATTTTAGTAAGTTTTA
>QKMV01003646.1:0-10000 GCA_003287335.1 Lednia tumana
TTTTTATTTTGTTAACATTGATCAAGTACTGCACAATAAAAAGATTTTGTACCAAAACTATGTTGCAAAATACGTCCTGCAGTAAAAATGATTAAAAACTTAATTTATATCCTCACCCATGTGCAGCGAAATTTCAGCAAACCAATAAAATACAGATCGTGTCTCTATTTTCGTTTAGCCGATGCATTCCATCAAATTGAATGAAGAGTGTTAGTATCCGTGTTAAGAGGGTTGAAATGTGTAGGCGGTGTTGGTTTTTAAGGGATGTGTATCAGTCTCCGCCTCCCCTATTGAGTACTAATAAAGCCATGTTATACACTACGGCGCACGCTAACTCGACACCGACCAATAGAACGCCAGACACAGACACGACTATCGCACGCTATTTAGTCATACAGTCCAAACATCTATACACTTCGCTTTCAAAAACCAAGCAAACCACATGTGCGTTTCAGAGTGTGGTAGCAACAGTGGTTCTGTGACGATATTTTAATAATTCATATATAATGTGTGCGTAATTTAAGTATTGAAAATCAATTCCTTACGAGTTACCTTTCAACGAGTTATTTCACTATATAAAATTAATATAAAAGTTACAGTTTCAGTGGGTGTGCTTGTGTCTTTTTTGCCGCAAATATGAACGAGCTTACTTATTCATTATAATTAATCGAGAAGATTTGAGCTGATACATCAACAAAAATCTATAAATACAGACATATTTATTGCGCGTTAGTAGGTAAAAATTACGGATTGACAATGCTGTTAGGTTCTTGTTATTCTTCTGATCATCCTGATCAGTTATCGAAGCATCACCAATTGGCTGCTAACAATGCGACGCCTTCTTCAACGAGGACGTCGCCGTCGACGTCGTCAAGTCCTGTATCAACGTTAGGCTCGTCGTTGTTTACAATCGACAGCATCCTTGCACCTCGACCTTCAGTGCAAGCAAGTCAACCCTTCTTAAGCGCTTCTCATCGGCTCCCAACGGCTATGCTTCATCATCCTTTACATCTTGGACATTTGGCAGCGGCCGCCGCCTCAGGTTTCGGAGCCACATCAGATTTCCTTGGTAAGTTTCCTTGGTTTCCTTGGTAAATGCTTTTGCTGGTATTGCCCAATGTGTGTAGGAAATAATAATAATCTGTGTACTCAGGTTATAGTGTTTTAATTACTTGGATTCGGTTCTGGTAAATTGCGAGTCCCTTTTGTTTGTAACATGCTAGATAAGTACAGATCAGGGACGATGCGTATTTAATCTCTAGCCAATTTACCATACAGACTGATTACAGAACAGTGCCTCACATACCTTGATCAAAACAGGATTTTTAGTAACTGAGCGATACGGTTATTGCACCTAGTCATGGATAGGCCAACGAGTAAAAATAGCGTTGACATATTTTACGTTTCAACGCAACTGCATGTAATATTTATCTATGTAGGATAATTATTGCTACACGTAATGGTCAAATTGATGATTTTGGTAAAGCGATTATCAAAGATGGGCATTTGCTTAAAATGGTTAATGCCAATGACACCAATATTACACAATGCTATTAGGAAAGGTAATGATTTTGAATCGGAAATTTTTACAATTCTCATCACGCTAGAGGAAACCGAGCAGTGAAAATTTGATGTACTTAATTCGTTCTGGTCCATGGTGGTTCATTTTTATAAGGGCTGCATTTTAATTAATGTTCGCAGATGACTGCCCCTGGACTTTTGAACACTGTCTGGAGCCTATATTATTCATCTCAGGGATTCTTAATTATTTCGGATTTGTTGAATCGGAGTTAACTTGCATCTTAACCATGCTTTATTAATTTTACTTGTAAATTAAGTTATGCAAATTTAAAAAAAAACACTGGCAAGTTATTCTTGAGAGAAAAACGATTGTGGATATACACCCTGGTATTCTTTCAGTAAAGAAACTTTCGAAAGAAATTCGTGTTATAACGTTAGCTAACATTTTTGCTGAATACGTAATTTCTTTACTAATATTAAAACGTTGGCAAGGGGTGTAGCTATTTAAATTGATAATTATTCGAAAGAGTATTTCAAAGTATATAGTTTTATAAACGCCGGAATAAAATATGCACATAATAATCTGTAAAGACTGCAAGAATGTTTGAGAGCGATATTTGTTTTAATATTTTTATTGCCAGAAGACACTGCATCGATTGTATAAACGAACGCGAATGTAAAAATGTAGCAGACTGAGTTTTAAGTCGCGTTCCCAAAGGCCCTGAAGATTTTCGCACCCTCTTCGAATCTGCCTAAGCTCTTGGAGCAAGCAAGCATTTTTTAATGCCTTCTGTCAAACTGAGGATAGTATAGTCTGATACCAGATATACCTACGCATGACGCAAACACTCAAATCGGAAGGGAAATAAATCGTAAGCATGAATTTTAATTGTCGCTACCTATTGAGAGTAACCAGTAAAAGAATGTGGTACTAAAGCACGGCGTAGATTTGCTCACGCGATAGCTACCCAATGTTCGAGCTACTTTAGCCATGGAGTGTTTATGCTAGAACCTATTCTTTGGATACCTCTTACGTGTTGTTCAAATACATCGTAACGATACATTTCTCTTTCCTCACAAAATGAATCAAATCTCAATTAAAATAAGGATGACCTAAGTAAATAATGAGCAAATATACCATTATTGCATTGCACAACATCATGCCATCATAGCACTCACACTCACGGCCCAGCAAAGGTCTATGGCAATATTATTTCTATGTATTGTGGAAAACATTCTTTTTTAAGAGGTTTTCAACCGAAATTGCAATTCACTGGAATGACATTTGCACCTGAGTGGTTGCGCAGGGCGCAGTAGTACACGAGTGAAGATGAAAAATAACCCCGGCTGGATAATATTATAGAACATCTTTGCGCGAAGCAGTGGTTTATATGGTAATGCTCTTACGACTTACGCTTACAGGCATCTAGACGTGGCGTATGGTCCTCCGAAAAATATTTATGGGAAATATAAAGAGGATTTGAAACGCGTCCATGCACGGTTTGATTGTGAAAAAAACTTACATGCTCAAATATCAATGTCCCAAGTTTCCAAACGTTATCGTTTCATGAAAGTCCCTTCCCAACGCGTAAATAAAGTTCTAAATCCTACGTTTCACCACTCGTATGCACCTCCTAATTCAACGGTCCTTACATCACCCAGGGGGTGTTGACAAACCATAGGACAAACCAAGTTTCGAGATCAATGCGTGTATTTGAAGTTTAGTTTCAGAACCCTATTACCTTTAGGAAACCACTCTCGAATACCTTTCTGTCCCGTAGACGCAACTCTCTCTTCCCGTTTTTCCCAAAAATGAAAAAATGATTCAGCCTTTCAGTTAGACATTCCTCACTTGCGGCATCTAATTAGCACATTTTGAGGTAAAACAGGATCTGGCTCGGACCTCGGTGGCTCAAGTGACAGTTATAAAACCTGAGACGATCGCCCAGTCTGGTGAAGGAAACAGAAATGGGTTATTTGCAAATAGAAATATCCTAATTTTGTACGGGAAAGTTTTAAGAGGGTGGATCCTATCGAGCATAGTCTCATATCAAATTCAAATTTTCACATTGATTAAGAACAATAAAACACACGGTGACAAGATTTTAGGAGCGTTTCGTCTCCAGTTTTCGAGTAACGATGCTGCAAAGATCGTTATTTTCCCTATGTTACGTTAGACAGCAATTGAAAAAACCCTAACATTTTTATGCTAAAAACTGAGCTGCAGTTATTGAGTCACTGGATATTATAAAATAAATTGATTTGATAAAACGTTATTTGATGAGGGTTCATAAAAAATAGTGAAGGTACACAACGTGTGCTAACTTAGGAGCTACAAGCTGTTAAAGTTAAATAATTTGGCAGCATGGCAAGGCCAGTTGGAGCGCGAAATTAAAAGACGTACATTGCAAAGCTACTGCTGTAGTCATGCTAGCGGTCACCGTAAAAGATATTTATTTCAATGATTTACAGCAAAGCAAAATAGAATGCAATAATATTGAACTGGCTAGAATTGAGCTGTTTTAAGTGTTACACTCTTTTATTCTTGTTAATTTCAGAAAAATACCTTTTAAATTTGTATGAATGCAGTAAGTGAAGACTTGACAAACCCGATAGGATCTACCGCCTTCATGATAGCTAACGATGATTTTCTTTTCTTCCGCAGTGGCATACCCTCAATTTTATCCTGGCGCTGCCGGTTACATGAGTGCTGTGAGTGCAGCAGCCGCGGCTGCCTCCCTGAATGTCGGCGTGTCGGGACAAAACCATCACCACCACTCCTTGCATCATCACCACCACCATGTTGCACCACCCCCAAAGAGGAAGAGGCGGCACCGCACAATCTTCACGGAAGAACAGCTGGAGCAGCTTGAGTCCACTTTCGACAAGACACACTATCCTGATGTTGTACTAAGAGAACAATTGGCATTAAAAGTCGACTTGAAGGAGGAGAGAGTGGAGGTAAGATTAAACAAAAACTATTAATTATTTGACAAATATGACGATGAGCGTTGTGCGAACATGTAAGTCTACGGCTGAGTTTCGCCAACTCTTAATTCAAGTTGAAACCACGAGTTTATATTTCTGAAAATCAAGATGGCAAACACGAATCGTGTGAAGCCAGCTGGTGCAACCAGCCCTAAATAATGTACCTATGACTGCTTGCAAGCGTTTGTTGTCTATCCTAGTAGTGGTTTTCCGTGATTTCCCACATTCATTCCAGAAAAATGCTGGGCTAGTTTCTCCACCAAAAAGGGCCGTCATCTACCCGCTTCATCTCCTATTGCTAGCGCCTCTCACGGCTAAATCAGCTCTAGGGAGCTTATATTGGGCATATCTAAGTTCAAAAAGTTCAACGCAGTTGCGGAGTTTGCAGATTAAAAATCAGATTAAAAAAAAACACGAAGAAATAGTAAGATGAAAATGGATATGAAATCAGATTCTAATTAACTGTACCAACGCCTCCCGTTTTTCTAGCTTGAAACCTAGAGAATCGGCTGACATATTGACGTAGGTTCGTTTTTTCTTGAAATAGTGTCAAACTGTGCCCAACGAGTAGTGAAATTGTTCAAGTGTATTATGTTTATCCTCCTATATGAATGGCTACTTGTCAAGCTACTTGTGAAGTAAGACCATACCGCATGTTTAAATTAGCGGAACCGAGAGCGTATGTATGGAGTTGCCCTTCCAAACTTAACTTAACTGGCTGTGTAATCAAACAATAGGTTTAAGCAGTCTTAGTCGAGCTTGCTTGCACTTTCGGCAAAGACGTGGTAATTCTCATTTGTATCCCGTGGCCCTCTCGACCATGAGATTTTTGAGCATCAAAGTTTTTAACCACCCACCAAATAGAAGATCCATACACGCTGCACGAAATGTACCCAAACATAATCAGTGATTTACTACACATACTCAATTGGATACCTGTTGCAAAAATCTTATAAGCAGTTGGTAATAGTGAGATCGGCAACAAATTCTCTGAAATACCTATAACTTGAAAGGTGGCCTAAACAACAGCTGACGAGTGACATTTAAATTGCCTTCAGCTTTGTCAACGATCTGAATTGGAAGGAAAGGAAATGTCGGCCTTGTTTCTTAACCATGTTTCGGGTCTATCCGAGGAACTGGAGATTTCCGCCGACTTGTTAATTAAATCTACTTTCCCAGTTTACAGGTAATTATAAACGTAAGAAACTAGGCACAGCGCACTTAAGACTACATATTATTTTTACGTCTAATGCAACAACTACTGTGCCGAAAGGCTACAGATTTATAAGAGTTAAATAATTAGTCATTTATTTCAATTGCACGTTGGAGTAAATTGCGAAGGATCTGTGAGTGTTAGTTTTAATTAACAATCTTTTAAAACCACTCGGTTTTCTGAAATCTGCAATATATTGATCAAACTTTGATCGCTCTATTTATATAAACTTGACATGATTCTTCCGATTTAATATTGATCAGATTTTGATCGTACAGCGGTCGGGATTTTGACGAGGCTATCGATCAAGCTGCTGTTGTATTCAGTCTTAGAAACACTAGAGACTGAGACACGCTTCATATGCAGAATTTCAAGTTGCACTAGCTACTTGCTATGCGACATATTTTATATGAAGAACTTATTCGAGAAGAATTTATTTATCAAAATTGTATTACTTTTGATACAGTCTCAGTCTGCGTTCATTTCTACAATTCCAATATCTGACTGCTATGATATTCAAAAGAATTTTTAGTCTTACTCTTATTCCATGTTACACTGATAGCATTTGATCACAGAGACTTTTGAGGAGACAAAGAGATACAGAAGAAAAGTTATATTTTATAACTATAGGTATGCTCTAGCAACGAAAATGAATATTCCGAAACAAATTTAAATTTACACAGAATATTATTGGATTTAGTAACAGATTTCTACAAGTCATTTTAAGTCTATGTTATTTTTCAATTTAAATAATGATTAAAAAGCCTGGATTCAGTTCAGGCGAATAATTTCTCTATGAAATAATTGTTGATGTCACCATTTTCTATAGCTCGGATCGCAAAGGTAGCCAACGGGAGTGAATGCTTGATGTTCACGGATGACTAACATGAAACAGGTTCACAGTTGCCTGACGACGAATCATCTCTACAGCTCAGTTATTTAGTGTTACCTAATGATCGTACTCGTTATATTTATATGCTGCACCCTGGATGTTCATCTCCCGTACCCTACTGTTGTGATCGCGTCAAAGATTTTACACATTCATGCCCTTATGGCTTGTATACGCGTATCGCTGGCATTGGCAACCCGGGGCGCGGTAACATCAATAACGCGAGTTATTGTAAGCGATCCGTATTTCCAATGCCATATTATAACCAGTAGAAGGTTTGATTCTGAAAACAATCCTCGTTTACGAACCTGTGCGTCGGAAGAACACAGAGATCATTATTTGTTTCGCCAACACTCAATTTTGCCGCTAATTGTTAGTAAATAAAGTTCTTGATAAAATATGTTACGTTGTTTAGGAAAATACGTCAAATTGGTTTTGCTAGTGAACATGAAATTATAGATACATTACCCATACTGATAACAGAAAAATGCGCCTCCAGGGAAGCTGTAATTAAACGTTAATTTCCCTTATAGCTATGAACGCAGAGAAATGGGTCTCTGAAAATCTTTGAAAAATCGTTGAAAAATCTTTTTAAACTTTTTCTAATTGAAATCGCCCAACCACACAGGCATTCGCCTATGTGGGTTCTCATTTGTGTATTGTGCTGGGGACTGAAAATATGTGATTTGTTATTTTTTGTATACAAATGGGACAAAATAAATCATAATTTGAATTTGAATTAGAATCGCCACGATAGCTAACCGTTTGTTTCTTGTGATTTTGAAAATGTGCGCTTGCACGCACACTGTTAATGTTTAACTACATGTGACTTGGAAAAAAAACAACCAAATGAAGTATTGAAATATGCATACGAATGTAGTCAATCATTGATTACCAAACGGGTAAAATTATCCTAATTATATACTTATACCTTAATATATGATTATGTGTATGACAGTAGCATTAGGGGATGGGGATTATGGCTGCATTATGAGTGTAGTTGGTAGCTTAAGTAAGCTAATTAAGGCTTACCACATTGACTCACTAAAATATGCATCATATGAGGGGATAATGTCATTTATAGCCCTGCGGCATCAAACCAGAACACTATAGGTATACTAAGTTGAAACACTATGTACGCCACGGAGTTAGCGGTACCGCGTAAATCTGTATTATATTCTAGCCGATGTTGAAATTTGCGAAAATTTTTATATTTTTATTTATTTTAGACCCATGATTTAAAAAAGTACAGTAACAGAAAGTAACGGATATTTACAAAAATATGACTAGAGCTCGTTTAAAATGTCATAAAAAGGACTTAAAATGAGAGACACGTGCCATAGTCATTATCTCGACTCAACTCCGTACCGAATTATGTACTCGCAACAGTGTAGTAATAATAAAAGTATTTTCCCTCCTTCGCTAATTTATATTAAAGCGTATAAAAGCGTATGCCGCCTGCATGTATAGTCTGCTGCAGGTACGTATAGATAGGATAGGATAGGATAGGATAGGATAGGATAGGGTATGATAGGATGGGATGGGATGGGATAGGATAGGATAGGATGGGATGGGGTAGGATAATGTAAGCGGGAACGCGAGCTGGGCGGGAGCTAGCTATGCAGTATGTATGCAGGACGGAACAGTGGACACATGCAAGCATGGCAAGCCTGGAGTAAGCAACGTTCACTGCACCCACCACGGTAAACTGTTTGATTGAAATTGCTCGCCAAGGTGGAAAAGTGGTGTCTATTATTTGTTTTAATGGTGTAATTTACCTTTGAATGTTACAACGATCCGACGTCACAACTGTCGCTGAATATTAGCACCAATGTTTATTCTTCCGTAAATGTTCGCTTTGATATTAAAATCCCATACTAAACGCCAAACGATATAATATACCTAATAATAATGATAATAAGAATAATATTACAGATGCTTATACATCATGAGTTGCAAGGCTGACTCTCACTCTCATCACGCTTGGTTTATGATAAGCCTTTTGACGAGCAAACAATTCTTCAGGTGACGCGAACTGAATATAAGTGTCAAATATTTTCATCACTCGAGACTCGTTGAATTGGAATTAAGAACTGTATGGTGCGAGCATAAAGGATCGTCCTGATTCGCGGAATTTTATTGGACGCGTTTCGATATGTTAGGCGAGCTGCACCTTAGAAGCGAACACGAACCCGAAGTAAATATACGATCAGTTTGGTTTATTGCACATGGATTTAGAGTAGGAACAGGTAATGCAAGTGCGTTTTTGTATTGACGGAAACTCAACCGACATATCGACCTAAAGCTCAAACAATACTATAATACAAGTCTACAATAATTATGGTCTATTATAGACATTAGTGATTAACTTGTACTAAAGTGGAGTTAGCTTTGCTTCAATGCAACTGGCTTATTATTATTATATTCATATACGTATGAAGTTGGAAGTTGAGGCTTGAGAGTAGGTATATACAGCGAGGGGGTAGCGGGGGCGCAGGAACGGGGAAACACAAATCAAACATTTTCTTACTTATACATCTCCCCGAGGCGATTTACTCGATTTTTCCATCAGCGAAATACTAAGCTATAGTCAGGTTAACTCAAAAGTGAGTGAAAACGATCCGTTTTATTATAATACACAAAATATGCATGCTCGTCCGATTCGATATATACGTTGCCGAGTAATAAATAGGCAAAGCTAGCTGTGATTTGGCAGTAGTTTAGGAGAGAAAAATTACAGTCAGTTGTAACGCACATAACACTTTTTTAGGCTATTGTGCTCTTCATTTAATGTGTTGTCGGATTTAGAATGAATGATATTGGTCTATATCCGGTGCAGATTAAAAAATATGTTCTATTGCAGATCACTTACAAATAACAAGCTATACCTAAAAACCAGATCCACATGAAGATCGACAGCGGCTATCTCTAGCGTTTTACCCAAATGTGCTTTTTTTCCGTCGGCTATACATACACTCTAATTCTTGCTCACTTTGTACGAGTTCGCATGTATTTGAGCTTTCCTATCCTAATCGTTATAACCTCTTTGTTTTTCCTGTCCCACCCCGCACATTAATAAATTTAATCATTGTTCTGGATTAATTGAAATGTTTGTTTTGCGCCGAGAGCCGAACCCCCGACCTCCCACCTCACCTCCCAGCTCACCATCCAATCCACCCTCGGTTCTCGAATTCTGCACTGCACACTGCACTCATGCCACAGATTATTCTATTACTGCGTATCAACAAAGGAAAGTCTGATATTGTTTAGTATGAAAACATTCGCATTGTTTCAACTAGTCTAGTGGATCAAAAATTCAACGGACGGTTAATTACTGTTGCATTGATCGTAGCCAAAAGGGAGGTTTCCGTTTCCGTTTCGTTCCCTTT
>QKMV01003647.1:0-10825 GCA_003287335.1 Lednia tumana
CGTCCACAGCCTTCGCAAACATTCCTAGCCAGCCGTCCACAGCCTTCGCAAACATTCCTAGCCAGCCATCCACAGTCGTCTTATGGCAATACATGCTCGAAAGGAGTCATGTTCGTTCAAGATTTGTCCACTGAAACATTCAATCAACAAATCGATTAATTTTGCACCAGGGCAGTTAACAACATCAAACAAAAGCAACCACCACGGCCATCTCAGCTTAATTAGTAGCTGAACTGCCATCGAAACACGTGATTGGATTGGCTTAGAATTATTTTGGTTTCGTCATTATTCGTTTACTTGCCAGCCTTAACCAGAAATGCCGCATGGTGGTCGCTAAACGTGAAATATCGGTGAATTAACACAGTTTAGAAAATAATTAACTAACATCAAAGAGTGGAAAATTCACAAGGTTCTCTGGGTTTGGAACTTTTCTTGGTGACGAATTACCTTTTTATTTGCACGAGCTTCAACGTGCTTCTACCACAGCGTCTGACGCGTGTTCCTTTATACCCGTTTCTGAAATAAATTCGCATCACAAGTTTTTGAAACAATTCCCAAACTACGTTCCTAAATTAAGTTTCTCATACAAGTTCCTGCAAAAAATTCCTGAAACAAGTCCTTTAAAAAGTTGCTCAAAGAGTTACCCAAACAAATTCCCCAAACAAGTTCCTACATTTAGTTTCTAAAACATGTTCTTCAAAACGAGTTCTTGAAGAATTCCCTCGAGAAGTTCCTGATACAAGTCCCTGAAACAAGTCCCCCCAAAAGGTGCTCAAAGAGTTCCCCAAACAAATCCTCAAAAAAATTCCTCCATTAAGTTTTTAAGACAGGTTCTTGAAACGAGTTTCTGAAAATTTTTCTTGACAAGTTCCTTAAAAAAAGTTCTTACAATAATTGCTGAAACAAGTGTCTGCAACAAATTCCTTCAACAAGTTCCTAAAACAAGTTCGCGAAACAAGTTCCTGGAAAAAGTTCCTGCAAAAAGTTCCTGAATAAGTTCCTGTACCAATGTGATCACACGGGTTTGACAAGAGCTGCACTGATGTCAAGTGACGATCTCTAGCGGTCTGTCACCAAACTTTGTCGCCCACCTAGGCTAACTGGAATAAATTCTGACACTTTAAAAAAAACTGTTGATAACTGGGTTAAACTGCTGAAAACTTCTAACAAACAAATTGCCAACGTTTCTCTAACCTTGCTGAAAGCTGCATCTGGGCAATCTTGGCAGATTTTTACGTGAGCAAGAACTTATATAAGGGAAACAAAAAACAAAACAATCCTAGCAAAGCCTACTTAAAATTTCCTCAAAGAATAATCGACTCTGTCTTCTAAAATTCACCTGGGTTAATAAATAAATGCGTTTATCTTATCTATTAATGATATTCTTATTATCTGTCACTTTATTAATAACTGAAGTCTATCTTATTTGTTCCTGCTTCTCAATCTACCCAACCAGATGAAGCTTTCAGCAAGTGTAGCGAAACATTGGCAGTTTGTTACAAGTTTTTAGCAGTTTAACCCAGTTATAAACAGTTTTTGTAAAAGCTAGTGCCAAAATTGGTCAGAAGACTTAAGTCTTGAAAATGTAATAAATTCTGACACCTTGAGCTTCTAGCGTTTCGCCTGTACAAACCTTTGTCTTCTTGGAAATCACTCACCGCCGGATTCTCGACTGCAAAAACTGCTGCTCTAGGAATAGAAAGCTTCCAAACAAACTGTTTCCTTACAAGGGTAAAACCAAAACAGCCGATGATGCCGTCAGAACAGTTCGCGAAAAGTTGGGAATTTGTTAGTGGACTTTTCAGCAGTTTTACCCAGTAAAGTAAACAGTTAATGTGAAAACTAGTGGCAAGATTAGGAAGTAGACATGTGTCTTAGGAAATTTAATAGAACTATTCCAAAAGCCCCTTGGGTTGTGCTTGCCCTTTCCTGTCTGGGCTAAATGCCAAAGCCAAATTTGATCAATATATCCACATTTGTTACAATTTGGCTTTGACATTTAACCCAGACAGGATAGGGCAATCACCACCCAAGAGGCATAGGTAGGATCTAGTATTCCTTTTTTGGCTGGAATAGGTCTATTCGGAGCTTGCACGAGAATCACTGCCATCTTAATTAATGCAGATATTCCGCCATTTTGGTGGTCAAGCCAGTCGTAAACTTACAAATTACGAAGCAAAATTTTGATAAAATTTTGAAATTAAATATTTCTGTTTATAATTGATTCTTAATATTGCGCAGAATAAACCTATTCCATACAAGAAAAGAATACTAGATCTACCTACTAAGAAAAGTTACGTGGGTTGTGATTGCCCATCCTGCTTGGGTTAAATGCCAAAGCCTACTTGTATCAAATACCCACATGCTAGTTAACCCAGGCAGGATAGGGCAATCACAAACCATGTGGCTTTTCTTAGAAGGTAGATCTAGTATTCTTTTCTTGGCTGGAATAGGTATATTGAACAAGAAGTTTATAAAGGGTTGTAAAGATCTGTGTTCGGCAGGTTTACCCCAAAGATGGTGGAAAATTATACTTTTACCGAGGTGGCATTGGTTTTTGTGAAAATTTCTTTTTAGGGGATGCCTTAGCAGATAAAAATGACAGCACAAAACATCACAGAGAATATAATTTAATATAGAATTGCAAGTATATTTACACTTAACAAATATTATGTTACTAATGATATCGTAATAATATGAGCATTGGTCAAAATCGCCCCTATCGGTTTCAAGAAATCTCACACAAAATCCCGTAGAAATTAAAAAAGCACCTCAAGTTTCGTGAAATTAAACGAGAAATCACGCTGAATTCAACCATTTAATCACAATCCAAGATCACCGAACTTTTTTCGAAGCCATCTTGTTTTAAAAATTCCCAATTTTCTGTCTACCAACACGTCCGCCATCGAAAAGCACAGCCTTCTCTACTTGCTGTGTTTCCCTTATTTTCAATGGCTGCCATGTTATCGATTTTAATAAAGCTAGCGTGGGTAACGCAAAGCCGGCGTTTGCGCAGAGCGAACGCGCCTAGAATTTGATTGACAGTCGGTGCCAGTGGCGCGCGGTTCCATTATGACTATCTGCTTGCAAAGCGTTAAGCACCTCAGCGTTCAAAGTTTCGCTACAGATCGTTTTTTGCAGACCTCTGGAAGCAGAATTCGTTGAGCCAATTTTTGATGCCAGCAGTTCACAGCTAACTCTTAGCTTAAAGCTTACTCTTAGGTTACTTGCACTGGTAGATTCTCTCTCTCCCTCTCTTTGTTTCTCTCTCTTTCTCTGTATCTCTCTCTTTCTCTCTCTCTCTTTTTCGCTCTTTTTTCCGCTCAAAGCACACTTAAAGGGGACAAAACAAGTTTTCCTTAATTTCGAGCTCATCAAAGTTGAAAAGTGAACGCTATAAAAGAGGGTTTCAAAATGTTGTCCCCGACTGTTGGCGGTCACGTGGTGCAACCGCGTTAGCGTCGAGTGGTCTAGTGACGTTTAGCGAAGACATTAGTCAACATCGGTAGTAAACAAGTAACGTTGGTAACTCGCTGGTTCCATTTCCCTCCGTTGTTAGAAATGAACGAGGCAAGTGGAGGTATTTTTAATTTTTAAGACTCTTCTGTCTAATTTCAGCACTAGTTTTCAAAAAAACTGTTAAATAATTGGGTTAAACTGCTGACAACTTCCAACAAACCAACTGCCAACGTTTCGCTAACTTTACTGAAAGCTTCTGCTTTCTACTGAAAGCTACAGGCTTGCCCAGTAGAAGCTTTCAGTAAAGTTAGCGAAACGTTGGCAGTTTGTTTGTTAGAAGTTTTCAGCAGCTTAACCCAGTTAATTAACAGTTTTTTTGAAGTGGAGCTTTTATTTATAACGTGTTGTTACACATTTATGCGTACAACAACTTTGAGCATGTCTCACTGATTTTGTTCAGCTCAAATTCAGTCGGGGATGAAATTTGATCGAAGTCACCTGGCTAATGAGAGAGAAATCGCACTCGAAAATCAAAGAAACTGGGTTTGTTTAATCGGAAATAAGTCCAGGTAACCAAAATGACTGCAATGAATGTCAAAACGCATTGAACGCTTGAGCGACAGTCGCCTAGAACTATAGGCCACCCGCAGCGCAAATGCAGCGCTTTGCGCTACGAGACAATTCGTTTCGATTGCAAAACGATTTTGATAAAATATGCGATTTTCAGAAAATGTCTCAAAAAAAAATTCAGTAGTCGTAAGAATTTTCAGAATATTAAAATCACTTCAAAAACACCTGCTTACTCGAGGACATTTTTTTATTTCGCCTTTAAAAAATACGAAATTGGGTATTTAAATACAAGATAGCTGGAGAATAATTCCGTTGACATTGCCTTGTGAATACTCGATTATTGGATTCTGCTCATATCTCACGGATTTTCACGAGATTTTCAGCTCTTTTCTCTTTGAATTTCCTTCCGGGGCTTCCAGTAGGAGACATTACGCAATACACTTTGATCTCTTGACCTTTTTCTGCTTCATGGCATCGTCCATTGACCAAGCGGTCTTTAGCGACCATCTTGAATCAGTCTCGTAATGAATTAATCAACAATAATATCTTTGGTTTTTAACACATATTACAGTATAGTGTATTCATTTTTATATATTATTTTCACACTTTATCACGGCCATAACATTTAAACATAAAAGCATATCCGATAATGTATTTCGAATATACAGTACGTATGTGTTAGTAAATGTAATATAGTATCTTTCTATGGGAATGGGTAGATGACAAAACCAACGTGCCTCGTGGGCTAAGTTTTGGTTATCAATACTTTGGACGATTTTTTTGGCCCTCATTTTTTTTAAACATTCAATACATTACACTTTACAAATTTACAAAATTTACTGGTTATAGATTTTTTTATAGTAAACACATTACACCGCGACAAACTCAATTCTCGGTGTGGTTATGTTACTATTACTAGTCACGTTTCCTTTTTCTTTTAACAATTGACTCTTCAAACCACACTTTTGGGGTCAACACATTTTCGACTTGCCGCAGCAGGCATTAAAGCATGAAACTTTAGTCAAAATTTAGGCCACATTTGAGACCCGCCTTAGAAGTCAAAGGCCGAAATGGAAGTCATAAGCAATAAGATGTTTCTAGAATTCCGTGCGCTTCATCGCGAGTGACGTCACAATAGCACGTTGTTGCCAAATCGTAACGGACAAGAGAAGCAGCATCATCATTCTGCTGAAGCAGCATGAGTTTTTTTAGAATACAGCTTTTTCGTGACAACCTCATGACTCGAAATTGCGAATAAACGAATTCGCAAACACAAAAAACAGTCACGTGGTCACGTCAAATACGTTAGGCCTACAAATAAAGTTCGATAAAGTAACGATAAGTAATAAAGTAACGATCTTAATAACTCTTGTTAACTTTCGAAGTGGTTTTATGAACACATACATGTGGGCAACAGTTCACACACCATGTTTACATAACAAGATTGCTAAGAGCATAATAAAGAATCGTGTTTACAAACATCGCGAGTAAGTAAAGGTAGGTATTAAATGAAAAGAGGGTTCGAAAATATGACTTTTCTTGTTTACAACGTGGCTTTGTGTGGCAAAAAACCTATAAAGTAAACTCGTAAAACAAGCGACTCGCAGGAAGTCGATACTTTTCTTTCTTACTTGAACCTTGACGTTCCTAAATGACTTTGCTCTTCTAACTACAAAACTACGCATGCCATGAGCACCAACTGGAAAGTATTATACATTTATGCACAGGGGAAAAATCAGTTTGGCGGCACCTGACAGATTGTGAAACAAGTCTGAATTATTAAAAATGTGCTAAAATTAAAATATATGCAACTTGTTAACCTGAAAAAACCTCCTTTTATATGATCGTCAGCTGAAAATAAAAATAACATTTTTTTGCGCTCCAAGGGCCGGTTTTACAATATCTGGTTTGCTGTTGGATTTTGTCCCGAGTAGATAGACGCGGACGATAAGCTACTCGGAGGTTGATTTGCTAGTAGCGTATCACCAAGTATAAAATGCATGGAATAACTATTCGGTGAGAAGCTAATTTTTGATGAGCACTCTAAATACTGTACAAGCGCAGTAGCAGCAGTCCACCTTGCTGTCAAAGTGAAAGGACTGGAAAAATGGCCGCCGTCAAGAAACGAACGCGTAAGACTAATTTTACTTCGGTGGTAACGAGTTTGTTAGTGGATCTGGCCACTGAAGAGAAAGATGTCATCAAAAGCAATGAGACAGATGCCACCAGCTGGCGGGAGAAGTTTTGTTTACGTAAAATCATTTTCAGTAGTTGCGTGACTGGAACATGAATTCTAGCCTATAACCTCATGACCACTTCAGAAACGTCATGCAAAACTGAGGACTAACAGCTGATCCAATCGGCCATTTTTTTTAAGGATAACTTCTCGGCACCCAGGAAATGGGATAATAAATCCGCTGCTTAACCTACGAGTAGCCACTAACTAGACATCGTAATACCCGAAAATTGTTTACTTGGGAGATAAATTTTATCTGACACAAAAACTATTGCTAGCCAGACATAGTAATACCGGCCCTTCGACTCGTTTTTTTTTTACGTTCCTCAGTAGTTTCAGCGATTTTACGCGCAACATTATTCTGCAAGAAAAACTAGAACTCTTTCGTCTTTGGTTTAACCAGCTCAAAGTCATTTTGCCTAGAAAATATTGTCTATCACCGTGCAACGAAGCTGCAACATTCTGTTTTTAAGAAATAATTTCTTGGTGCCACAATTAACCAATTGGAGAGCTTGATTGTAAACATTTTGTGTGACTAGTTGTTTGACTAGTTCTCTGACTAGTGCCGTGTCGACAAGCTACCGTGTGTGCTGGGAAAAAATCTTCATTTTTACTAAACTCGCATGAAGTGCAATGTGACCAACATTTTGTTGATGCCGACAATTGTTGACCCTAGCATCAACTTCGACCATAGCAAGTTCGTGAACACACAAATAAATTCTGCAAGAAATGTCGTACAGCGGGAGTTATAACACGGGCAGGTCCTAGGTCAAGGAATGAGCTTCCACACTTTCCTTATCACTTATTAATATCACTTAACCTCTCTCTCAACATAATCATCAACTAAAAAAAAAAAAAACTGGTCCTTATAATAATCGACACAGAAACCATTTGTTTACTTAAAAATCGCGGCATATTGATAATAACAACAGTATATCTTCTGTTAGGTCCGCAACAGGGTATAGCAGACCCACTTTTAGATGTATTAACACAGGAAAAAGTTTGTGTTGCGTTCCCCAACACAGCCCTGGCGGATGGCAGTATAACTTTAATTAAACTAAATTGAAGCGTGTAAAAACGATGTGATTAATCTCATCCAGCGAGTTTCAGCCCATTTCGAGCTGTTCAAACCAGAATCTCTAGGGCAGTTTGTTCGTGACATATATCTGTTCACTGAACATGAAAGCCAGTGTTGAATTTTTTACGGGTAACAAGTTTTTGTTTTCCTGTCATTTGCCGAGTGTGAAGTCGTATTCCGTTAGTAACTCAAGCTACGAAACTTTTATAAAGGAGTTAGAGACCACACAAGCCTTCGGTGTGCACACATTACTGGCACCAGCGCAGAACACTACACTTACGGTTAGCTAGTAAAGCATTGACATTTAACATCAAGCAACACAAAGATCTGGTGAGATCATTTAGCCTAATTCAGCGGGATGAAGGAGCATTACAATAACCAGGCACAGTGATCGAGAGGTACGTGGAAAGGTACGCCTCCACGCAGAGAATCAATGCCCTCCGGTATCCGCATTGCGAAATGCACAAAAGCGCATTCACGTGTGCGAATTTAAATGTCGTTAAAAATGCACCGATTTTTTGGCCCAATGCAGTTGTTGAGAAGTCATTGTGGTATGTGCGGCTGAGTTAAAAACAAAAAAAAAGACCTACACCAATGTCGATTCTAATAACATTCTCACATTTATCTCTTGCACCATCTCGACCCAGTCCCAGCTCACGTGCTAAAACCGGGAAAAAAATATATATACACAAACTCGGTACTTTCAGCTTCCATTCCGCACCTCTCTTATGTATCCTACCGACTACATTGAACATTCTTGGTCATTGTCTCACAACCTAACTACACTCTAGCGGGCGATCAGGACACCAGCAATGCGGCCAGTGCTAGTGCGACTACCATCCGACAGAGGCCGGCACTTGCCGTCGCGGCTTGCGACGCCAGCGCGCTAGCGGCCGTTTCGAGACATGTTCGATACTCTTGGTAGTCGAGACGCGTGATGGCACAGTAGTGCGCATGTGCGCAGCTTGCTTCGCAGTTCGGCTTCGGGCCGACGTGCATGCGCACTGAGTTTGCGCGGTAGTATCTGGAGAAGTGAGAAGGTGGCGCATCAGCTTGGGACACGAGCTGACACGAGCTGACACGAGCTAACACGAGGTAAAACGAGCTAACACGAATGCAAGCTTCAAAGGACCCTCAAAAAACTCCGAGTCCAAAATGTTAACGAATTCCGACCTAACCGTTCAAAATAACCTATAATAGTGAGCACGGAATATGTTGATAAAAGTATAACAAAGGGGTAGCGTCAGCGTTTCTTTCAGTATTTTGGATCATAGAGCCCAGATGGGCTCCTTAACTTCAAGATTTGTAGGGGTTTTTGCTACACTTGAATAATATATCACAGAAAAAGGACAGTCAAATTGAAAAAAGAAAAACTAGCGAGAGACCTGAGTTATACTTTTATCTACAACTCTCTTGCTTGCTCTCAGAGACTATCTCTAAGGGTTGAGTCAGCATTTGCAGACACAACTTGGTCCAAGGATGTTTTCCCGTGTGGCTCGCAATGTTAAGGCGCTACGGCAAGGTCACGTCAAGGCAGGGTTGAACCGTATAGCTTCGAAGTACCTTCCATGAAACAAGATGGTCAGATGAATTTTTGTGTACCTCAGCTGGCTCTACTGTTGAAGATAGCCTAGCGAGGAAGTTGCAGACAAAAGAAGAAACTAAGCTTCTGCGTACGCCTTTTTATAAATATTTGACCCAAATTGCTCAAAAGGGCCGTCTTAAAAGCTCAATTTGAGTGTTTTTAGATATCCATAACAAAAAAACAAAAGAAAAACTAGAAAAGAATGCTTCCGAATAAACCTAGTTATTCATTTGTCTACAAATGTCTCGCTTACTATCATAGGCTTTGTTCAACGATAGAGCCAGCAGAGGTATACAAAAATAGGTCTGATCAAGGTTTCTTCCGCGACTCTCCATGCTAATGCAAAGGTGCTACGCCGATTTCTGCCGAGGGGATCTCAAGCATGCAGGGAAAAGCGTCTTCTTTTGTGAAATAATCTCACGCTTAAAAGATGCTGCTTTTTATCAAAGATATTTTGCTCGATTCTAGAGGAGGCTTTGTCCAATAGTGTTCCAGGTCTCACCTGGCAAACATGTGCGACGGCGCAGCCGCGTCTGCGCCGGTGAAAGCCTCGGCCAGGTTGTGCAGCGCCCTGGGTGTCGCCTGGTCGAGTCCGTAGTACGCCGTCAGGTTGTACTCGTTCTGCCATTCGGCAACACCGCGCAGGTTGGCTGCGCTCAGGTCCAGGTAGAACTGCGCGTAGTCGAGCACCTACGCGCGCACCACGAGCACAAGGGTGTTAGCGCAGGAAAGGAAGTGGGGGTGTTGGAACTCTTACTAATTCTTGTAGTGTCAAAGCGTGACTTTTTTCTCTCTGGAAACGTTGAACATTGCTACATTTAACATTGGAATATGCCAGTTTTGAAACACTCGCTTTTTGTATCGATTGATTTAACACCAAAAGGCGGACTTTGCTGCTGATCTCACGAGAACTGGTGTAACCAGCATGTAAACCCGTTCGGTCACCCCATGACCCAGCGCAATGTTGCTTAACTTCGGCGATCTCACGAGAACTGGTGTATCCAGCATGCCATACCGTTCGGTCACCCATGACCCAGCGCAATGTTGCTTAACGTGTGTGATCTCACGAGGATCAGTGTATCTAGCTCGTCTAACTGTTCCCCCATTGCAATGTTGCTTAACTACTGTGATCTCACAATGAGAACCGGTGTATCCAACATGCCAAACCTTTTGTTCTTGACTGTTTATATCATTTGGGTCATTTATTTTAAATATTGAAAAAAAATGTACATGCGGGAACTGAAAAGCTGCTCGATTTTATTAAATCATGCTGTGAAAGAACGCATGGTTGCCAATCGTACCTGGCCGGTGTCCTTGTCGAACTTGTACAGTCTGAGCCCGGGGTTGTTGGCAGCAGTGTGAGTTCGCCTCGGCGACACGGCGGGCGCCAGGAACATCCAAGAGACCGGGCTGCCTAAAGGTACCGGAATGTGACGTCAGACAGGCAGAGACTTGTTGTGAACAACTTGTTAATTCACTTTTTGACACTCACGTCTGAATCGAAGCAATCGGCCTCGGCTTCAAAAAAACTGCTTCACAAACGGGTAATGAATGATCGCTAAAATAACCATCGGATTTTTGGAAAATTCTGTAAACCTATTCTGTACAATCTCGTAAGCTTCCAGAGCCGTAATTTAGTATTTGTGGTGTTCCAACGGTATTTGCTTAGTTTTGAAAAGATTTTGGCCCTAAATAGGGCCGTGCCGTTTGACGGCGTTTTGGCAACGATAGCGTTGCCATCTTCAGTTTTGGTTCTGAACCTGACCTAAAAAATTCTGAACCAGTTCTGGTTCTGAACCATACCTGAACCAGACCTGAACCAGACCTGAACCAGACCTGAACCAGACCTGAACCAGACCTGAACCAGACCTGAACCAGACCTGAACCAGACCTGAAC
>QKMV01003649.1:0-11188 GCA_003287335.1 Lednia tumana
ATCACTTCAAAAATACCTGCTTACTCGAGGACTTGAACCCCGGACCTTTTGCTTACCGGGCAAATGCTCTACCGCTGGGCTAAGCAAGGTACCGGGGTTCAAGTCCTCGAGTAAGCAGGTATTTTTGAAGTGATTTTAATATTCTTAAAAAAAATTGAACTTTTATTTGAAGAACTAGGATGTAGGGGTGTCAGAAGTCATGGGTTACAATGGCGGCTGAGCAAGGCAGTTTAGGAACATATCAGTATGTGCTTCTAAGGATAGCTAGGAATTAATTCTCAATTTTTTTCTTGGCCCTCCCCAGTTTTATCTAATTATTTAATTTCGAGTTCCGAGACAACTCGCAGAAAAAAAAATGCATACGATTGGTTGTTGCCATGACAGTGTTCCTTAACAGCAAGCTCAAACTTTCGGTAAAACCAGTCCTGAAAAATTACGTGCTCTTCACAAGTTGTTAAAGGTGTTTGGCAGTTTTACGGTATTAGCCCGATAGAACTTATCTTTAGTCTGCCAATGCACTGTCGAAGCCCTGAAACGTATAAGTATATATAGACCTGTGACATGTTTCTAGCATCTGCCTGCCACTGGAAAACAAGGACATAGGCGACTTGATCTACCTGATGACGCTCCTTCTAGTCAACGCCCTCGCATTTGGCCTAATCTGCGCCTGCTACGGCCGCATCTACTGCGCCATTAGCGGCCACGAGTCAGCGGCATCCCGCTCCGATCGAACCGTGGCAAAACGTATGGCGTTACTCGTATTCACCGACTTTGCTTGCTGGTCTCCGATTGCCTTCTTCGGTCTTACCGCGCTTGCCGGATATCCGCTTATCAACGTAACGCATCTCAAGATCTTGCTCGTCTTCTTTTATCCTCTGAATTCGTGTGCAAACCCTTACCTGTACGCGCTTTTGACGAAGCAGTACCGCCGCGATCTTTTCACACTACTAAGTCGGCATGGATTGTGCACAAAAAAGGCGGCCCGCTATAAAGGTGCCGATGTCGGATATTCTTCCGGCAACTCGTTGCCGCAGAATTGTAGGAATACGTCACTGGCGGGAGGCGGGCATTGCGTTTCGCTTGATAAGGCGGAGCAGAATAACCTGTCTAAGGTGACGAAAGTTCGAAGCGGCTCAGTTGACGGCTTAGGGGCCAAGGATCATCGGGGATCGCCGCACCCACTGAGAAACAGCAACACAAGGTTGAACTTGACGCCCGATCAGGAAATGATACTGAGACGGATTCTGGATCTGCCAGCTCGAAGTTCATCACCCATTCTGAATATCCCGGTGGACTCACACTTTTGAAGATCTTATGCTATGTCTTACGACCTATGCTAGGTTTAGAGGCGGCGTTCCCATAAGTGCAGAGAGTTAACTTGTGCCAGTCAAGCGAATGTGGAACAGCAAACATCCAATCTGCATCCAGGCTGTGTTCACGCAAAAGCTTACACTATAACGTCATTAATGTGGAATTGAACAAAATATTGGGTCATATTGGACTAGTAACACAATTAAAGTTCCATTGGCATTGGCAAGGAAAGGGGTACTGTAGCAGGCAGTCATGATCTGATACCAAATTGGAAGTGCACGGTTCAGATTGTTTGCAGTACTTCCTTTTTCTTGCTGATATTTCTATTTAAAGAGAACGTACGGATAAGTCTGAATTGCCTCACCAACTGAACATGGTAAAATGAATGTGCATCAATTACGACCAAATCTATTTGTAATTTAATGTTGGCTGTTATTCAATAATATTAATGTTTATTTACACCTCCCATTGTATAACAGCAGAAATTAACAGTAAAGAATCTTACAAAGTTTACCTTGAATGGTTGTGATTTTAGGAAACAATGAGATGCAGCAATTTTTCTTTTACAATCTGGTATTTAGCAATTTCTGTTCCACCAAACAACAGCAGAAAAATACCTAGCACATTTACTAATGCAGGATTACTAGAAAAGCACATATTTGAGTGGATGAACCTAATTGACCTAATGCAGAATCACTGAAAGAATTTAGACATCACTCTTGAGTGCTGAGTGTTTGTTGACTAAAAAAATGATATGTAAACGAGAAATTGATTGTCCGATGGTCGATTGAGTTTTGTCGATTTTAATAAATTAGGTCGTCATCGCCGATATAATTTCCAGAGTAATAAAAATACGCATGCAATTTGAAAACCATTTAATTTTCATTGAAACTTTCCAGGCCAAGGACCCTTCAAAAATTGATTACAATAACAAATAATTACAAAATAATTTAAAGCAAAACTTGCAACAGCTCATCATTCAGTGATTAGGATGCAAGCAAAACCTATGCAACTTAATCTACCAAATAAGCCAGATTATTTAGCCATCACATGCAAGATCTTTCAATATTTCACAATTTTTCTCATTTTTCACTTGCTTCAAAACCTTGGAAAAATTTTGTGCTTTATCAACCAACTTATCAATAATTGTTGATATTTCTTCTTTCAATATTTTGATTTCAGCCACAGCTTTAACAGATTTTTTCAATTCTGCATCTATTTGTTCGAAAGTGAGCATTTGATCATCATTGGAGTCCCATTTATCACATGGGGGCAGGATCACCTTCCGGCTTAACTAAAAAAAAATTATCGAGTATAGGTACCAATTATATTTTATATATTGTGATTGTACTATCTAATGTATTTATTGCCTTCATTGTTATTACAAGGGCTTAGATGGTAAGGATATATCCTTTTTTCTATGCAAGTACTCTTAAGGAATCATAAATCGGGCAATAAAAGAGATAGCAGGTCTTGTTTGCTCTATTGATACTCATTAAAACCAGGTACCTATTTCTATTTCTCTCCCAGCAACCGATTTATCTTTCCTTGAGTGTACATGCCTAGAAATAAGATCCATGTATATATGTATGTTTGAAGTATTTATGAGTTCAAAAGTGGGTTCTTCATTTTGCCTTAAAATGCCCTTCCTGGCATTTTTTACAATTCGAATCGTTCTCGGAGATGTGTATACCCTTTTCTAGTATTTGGAGCAATTTTGTTCTTCTCATTTCTTAAAAAAAAAAAAAAGTTCTTTCTTATTAAATTTTATTGCATTGCTTGAATAAAGTTGAAGTAACAACGCTTATTTTTCATAACATTACAAAAACCCTTTAGTGAGTTGTGTTTTGTGAAACGGCTTCAATTTTGCACTGCTATTCTCGATGTCCCTTGGACCTAGCAGCTCATAAAATCTCTGAAAATTCCAATTAAGCATATCTTTGAAAGAAACTGGCAATTTTTTGGAGTACAGCGCACAAAGCAAATACTTTAATTTGACTTGCAGTAGAAAAAAATTTGGATGGTCGTTTCTTTTTTTGTTTTTGTGTGTAAATCAAGGGAAATTTGTTGTATGTTTTTTAACGCCCTGCAGCCCAAATGGCTAGTCCGGTTTTGATGAAATTTTTAGATTTCCTTCAAAATCTTTCAATTTAGACACCGTTCTATTTTCAGCACAATCGATAAAGTATTTTTCTCATAAATTGCATCTTTGTAAATGTTTGCTATTTCAATCATCTGTTAACACTACGTATTTGCTTACTGCTTGGAGGCCAAATAGCTGCTTTGAATGAAACTTCCAGGTTAACTTTTAAAGATGAGAATGTTGAACTGGTCTAAATTTTAGCGTGTACTCAAAGTATTAGTATACGAGTAATACTCACGTAAATTGGATGTTTATTGGATTTTTTCAGTTTCAACTAATCCTTTTCTCACTCTACAGGCCACAATTACTTTCAGAATAAGTTAAAATGATAAGTGCAAGTTGTTTGTAAAATATTATTGCCACATAATAGTTTATGTACAGATGTATAAATATATACATGTAGCATATATGTTTGTATATATATATATATACATACAATCACCTTGAAGCAAGTTTAACTGTTTGCAATTTATTGAATTTTAAAGATATTCCTTTAACTGTTTTTCTTTCCGACATCCTTTTTACGACAAACTCAGAGAGTTTTTTCATTTAGTAAGCTAAATTAACTTTTGCACCCTTACACAAGTGTCACTAAATAATTATCATTTTTTTTTTCAATTTAGATAATACTTTCATGCCGAGTCAACGGTGAGATTATAGCTGGCAAAATAGGCACTTGCCACTTACTGAGGCAATAATTTTGTTTTGTGAGGTATTTCTTATATAGATATCAATCTTTTGACATTTAAAAAATAATAACGCTCATCCAGCAACGCGTTTTTATAAAGCGTAACGGCCAAGCCCTGGTGTAGAGAAATTTGATAGACCCCCTTTTCAGTGTTGTAGGTTCTTTTCGTGTGGTTTTTAGATATAATTTGCCAGTATTGGCTCACAACGCTTTACTTAATGCATCACTACTTTCAAGTAACGTTTTCGAGTAGTGGCACTACCCTAAAAAGAAGGCAACGAGAAAACTTACGCCGTTGCTTGATTTCACAAAATTCTGAAAAGTACTTGCCAAGTTAAGTTCACATAACTTTTCCACCAGATGAACGCACAAATCAAAGAATGAAGTCACGATGTATGATCTGAATTTTGAAAACACTTTATTTTAAAAGCAATGTCAAATTAACACGAAAATAAGCTTCACCTCACTTCTTCGTTTCCCTTGCTACGTTGCCGGTAAATGTGAAATGGTTTTATAATATGATTTCTAAACGATATTTTCTTGTGAATGCTATGCAAAAATAAACTGAAAGTAGCGTCATTACTTTTAGAGAAAAAAAGTTAAGTAGTGGCAAAACTTTTTTTTTAATAATTTGAAAAGTAGCGACACTACATTTTTTCTCCAGAAGTGAGTTAAGTAGTACCAGTTTGAAAAGTAACTTGCCCAAGACTGCTATTTGCCTACCTTTTGGCAGGTTTAAATAGCTCCTAAGCATCGGAGCCCTAGATTACAAATTATCAGAAATATTTTTACGCTACTTGCATTAGGTAGGTAGGAAGGCAAGTAATAGATAATGACATGATATGAAATGCAAAAACAAACTGACCAACTGGCTGATTTCCAATTCCACCTTCTTTGACAATAAATTGGCACAGACTTCTGGATAGATTCTCCTCTTCTCCAGCACCTCCTCGAGGGCTATTTCAATGGCTGCTTTGCGATCCATCGGAACCGCCAACTTTCAATGTTCTTGGAGAAGGAAAGTTGCCAGGAATGTAGCGTAGATGTACGTAAGGTAGTACCTCCTAACCTCTAGACAAAAAAAATATATTTAACTCGTCAGGAGTCGTCCAGTGTCTTTCTACTCTTGCGTGATGTTACTTTACACGTTCGCTTCGAGATGATATTTTTAAACACGTAACAATTTGCTCCACCAACTTACCTTTATTTAATTTAAACTAAATAAACGCAGTTGTCACTTGTCAGTCTGTTAACGGTGAGCGCCAAAATTCTGGACATTGGTAAACAGAGCCCTGCGATTAGCCGCGGTAACAAAACAAACTAAAGTTGAAGTTGCTTGGGTTCGATTCCTTGTTGTTCTGAAAAATCACATGGGAATGGAGTAAAGGGGTGTTTGTAGGAACAAGCCGGCAGGAAAATGCTCTTTGTCATTTTAGTACCCGTAATGTAATGTGAAGTAAATAGGAATTTTCTCATTGAAAGTTAACGAAACGAACATTAAAAATAAAATAGGTAATACATAACCACACAAGCCATGGCTGCTTGGCGCTTAGGTAGATACAGAAAAACTTGTGCAATTTTCTTCTTACAAAAGATAAGACCATGTGTGATTCGAACAAATGGGATTGTCCGGCACATTTCAGCACCTCACGCCTTTTCTACATCTGCTGAAGATGCCGTCGCTCACTGTAATGTTGGCACAATTGGACACGTGGACCATGGAAAAACTACACTCACGGCTGCAATTACAAAAATCTTGGCAAATGATGGACTAACAAAATTCATACCTTATGACGAAATAGACAAGGCACCTGAAGAAAGAGCACGTGGCATAACAATAAAAGCAGCACACGTTGAGTACAGCACGGCAAAAAGACATTATGCTCACACCGATTGTCCAGGCCATGCTGATTACATTAAGAACATGATCTCTGGCACATCGCAAATGGATGGTGCCATTCTAGTAGTTGCTGGAACTGACGGTTCAATGCCGCAGACACGAGAACATTTGCTATTGGCCAAACAAGTCGGGGTGAAACACATAGTGGTGTTTGTAAACAAAGCTGATGTAGTCGACAATGAAATGCTGGAACTAGTCGAGATTGAAATCCGTGAACTGCTAAGTGACTTTGGGTTCAATGGCCTTAACACTCCGGTGATCTGCGGATCCGCATTGTTGGCGCTGAAGGGTGACACAACCTCCCAATACGGTGAGCCAGCCGTCAGGAAACTGATAGACGCCATTGACAGCCACATCCCAACGCCATCAAGAGATTTCACTTCCCCTTTCCTGATGCCCATCGACAATGCATTTACCGTACCAGGACGAGGCACTGTCGTCATTGGCACGCTCAAGAAAGGAACAATGAAGAAAAATTCCGAGGCTGACCTACTTGGGTTCGATTCACACATCAAGACAACAGTCAGCGACATCCAGGTGTTCAAGAAGTCAGTGCTTTCAGCAGTAGCAGGAGACAACATAGGAGCCTTGTTGCGGGGAGTTCGTATTCAAGCTGTCGAGCGGGGGATGCTTCTGTGTGCTAGTGGCAGCGAGAAGCTTAGCAACCATTTTGAGGCTAACATATACTTCCTGGATCGGTCCGAAGGGGGTCGGACCAAACCTATCGTGTCCAAGTACATTCAACAAGTTTTTAGTCGGACGTGGAATATTCCTTGTCGTCTCGACTTGGAAAAGGACGTCGACATGATCATGCCTGGCGAACATGCTACCGTTTACCTCACATTGTTGAGGAAGATGATCATGACTAGTGGGCAACCTTTCACGATACGGGAGAACAATGCAACTGTGGCAACAGGCCTAATTACCAAAGTGTTTGATAGTTTAGATATGAGCAACAAAAATCTAAGCAAAATTAAGCTGCCTTGTTGAATTAGGCTTGAATGAATTTTATCTCAACATGTCAAAGAGCAATGTTAGTAAAGTGGAGTGAGTCATCCTACTTGATGTTGTTAAATAAATTGTAAAAAGTGTTCACAGAATTTTTCCTGTTTATTGATATTTTCCGAAGACACACAAGACATCATTTGTTGAAGAGCTAATTTTACAATGTTCAATGAAAAATAAGTTAGAACGTAAAACTAAATATATATTGGTAGGTACCACAATCACAAATTAGATTCATTAAGCAACATTAAAAATAGACCCAGTTTTACCATATTTTCCAATAGACAGTATTCAAAAAGACTTAATCCAGAGTCAATAAGGACTTTTTTAAATGTAACCCCATAAGAAAAGCATTACACACACGATTTCAATCGTCTGGAATGACCTTTTGAATGTGGTCTATTGAGTGTTTAAAATACTGAACTGTACTGCATGTTTATATGCTGTAGCCAAGGTAAAAACCTTAATGCTTATGGCTGCAAAACAGTGTAGTTTTGCGATCTAATAAGCTATTGATCGGCATGGTTTTTGACAAACAATTCAGTATCTATGCATCAATGTAGTCTGAAACCCATCTCCCATAAGTTTAAAATTTGTTAAACATAAGCAACAACCAACTGCTCCCAACTGAAGCACTGATTGACTAGTAAATTATAACGTGAACCACACATAAGGAAAATTTAATCGAACATTGTAAAACTAGCTCACACTCAAACCTAAGATAATCGCCACAATCTCAACTTTTTTTTAACGCTATATCTCTTAGGAATTTGCACAAACGAAACACTTCCTTTCAAACTACCTCAATTGTTCATGCACCAATAAGTGGCATCTTCGTCACTACACTGGCATGGAAGGTAAATGGAGCCTCTGCTAGTTCCTCGGCTTCTTGGGGAGCGAGCCAAATGCCGAGATGACAGTGCCTTTAGTGCCCGTGGCGCTCGTGGTAAGAGATGGCTGCTGCAGGAGTCCGGCTGGCTTGAGTGGGGGATGTGTGCTTGCCTACGACAGACAGGTTGATCAGTTAGGTACACTGCGTACCACAGGCAAAGAAATCGACGTTACAAATCTGTATGTAGGTGGGCTACATTCTTAAATAACTCCCTTTGTTTGCTTTTAGAGTTTTAAAATACTATGTTGTCGCATCTAACAACCATCTATCAATTCCTGGTTGTTTTTTTAACATGAAATAAAATATGTAAAACGGAATAGTGGCAGAAATAACTTCCTTTCAATGGAGGGTGGCAACACTTCACTCCCGTGTGAGGGGAGCAGGCGGCTCCCTAGCTAGAGATATGCAATTACCAGTATATATTATTATTGTTATTGTGCAATCATTGTGATTAACGGCAACCGGTAATCACACGTGTAAGTTAGGTTGGTATATAATAACATCACGTTGGACAATAATCAATAACATCATCATGGACAATATTGCTTGCTCTGTATTGATTACACAGACAACTTTCATAACAAGTGTTTGCATCTTGATTGGAAGCGATTGGAAGTCTTTTCTCAGAATGCACTTGTTTTGCCCTTGCAAATGACCTCAAAATGAAAATTGCTCTTCACTCAGTTATATTTTTTCTAAGTATTACAAATTTATTATTTGTAATAAGAATGGTCTGTAATTCACTTAATATAAAGTGAATGATATTTTCGTATTAAAGCATTGCGCTACGAGTTTGGCGCAAAGCGATGGTAGTGCACTGTGCACGTATCCCACCTGGAAGCTCAATGGAGGTTACACAAATAACTCTGACGGTTTAACATAGGCTGTGACTCGTAACAAGTAGCTACTCTACGGTTTAGGGCAATTAGGGCTGAAGAATAGCCATCATAGTGAATCTTACCTGTACGCCACCAGTTGCAGTGCTCTTAGCACCCCCACTTCCAACTTGGTCCCATTTGGACTTGCGTCGTTTTAAGTCGTCTTCTGCCCCAGATCCACTGCCCGGCCTTCTTGCTGTCCCTGACACAAACTCCACCTTTGTTTTGTCCTTACGCTCTTTTTCTCGACGATCCATCTCTGTCTTCTGCGCTTTTGCTAGTTCCTCGTAAAAGGACTCAGGCCCCCACTGCTGGGGGTCGTATACATCAGGTGGATAGTTTGTTCCGAATTCATTGATGCCACAAAACTGTATTAGCTTCTCGTAAATACTAGGGTTACGAAAGTCTTTACGTTGCTGTATAACTTGGTTCATATCCAAACTACTAGTCTGCATTTTTTCGTATAATCGGCTTATCTTTTCTTGAAGTTCAGCGGAGCATTGGCCCAAAGGTTCTGGCGGCAACTGTACACCATCTCTTATGTCAAGATCTTGTGAAGAAGTACCATCAATGGAGAGGCCAATCTGTTCACTTTCTTCTAAATTATTATGATTTGCACCCTCTTCTTCATCCGAGACCATCGTATAATCATCGTGATACGATACTAAACGAGATATTTTAGTTTTAGAGGTTACGATTTCCAAGGGAGACATAGCGATTGCCATGTTAGAATTTGTTGAAGTTGTACTACTTTGAGGTGATTTGTCGGTTTCGTCCTCATTTTCATCTTCTTCTTCACCTTCCGAATCCGTGTAAGTTGCAGTGAGAGAGGCCAAGGCATGTCCTTTAGACATTTTAGGAACAAATAAGTAACAACACAACAACGTAACTCTTCAATTCAAGGTCGCTGGTCGCATGGATGCACAACTGTCAGTCCTCAGTCTGCATTTTGGTCTGCATTCTGCAAAGACAAGAAGGCAGTGAAGTGAAATGTCAGTTAATTTTGTATCACTGTCAGCTGCGTTCGAAGAATTAAATAGCCGTGAAAGTGGTAGAGAAAACGCGTTATATGATCGTTTTTATTGCGTTGCAGTTCATTTCTTTACTTAAAAGAGCTGTATGAAGATATTTGAAATCTACAGTATGGGGCTGAGGATTTTTACGTAGTTATAAAGAAGCATAACCTAAAATATGTTTGTAAATGTGCAATTGTTAAATTGATACTATGGTTATCGCTTATATCAAGCTTGATCAAACCAGCTTATGACTACTAGGGTTCCCTTTGTCAAAGTTGTGGACCAGGCAAGGACATCTGCTTGGGTCCTAGTTACACGGTTTGGGTAGAATATAGTTACCATTATCAGTCTCAACAAATGCATACATCGCGAGCAATTTCACCAGGGAAACCTGATGATTTGGTGATGCCCTCAAGAATAGACACACCTCATGAAATGAATAGCTTAACAAGATTTCACCCTTACCACGGTGGTAATGTTGTTCTCTCTGAAGATAATATGGTTGCGCATCGAAAGACCAGCTTTGCAAATGCAATAACTTTCAGCGAAAAACCACTTCTACCCGGCGAGATATTTCTGCTTGAAATTGAAAAAAATGAGCGTGGTTGGAGTGGCCACATGAGACTGGGATTAACACAGTTAAATCCACACAGAGCATCACAGGGAGCAGAAGAGTTGCCCATGTATGCTTTACCCGACCTTCCCAACCTTAGCTCTTCCTGGATATTTGCCATCACAAAGACGCACAATGATGTCTACGAGTATGCCAATGCCGGGACGAACGAGTCGGCAGCAGGAGGTTTACCAAGTGTCAAGTTCCTCAGCAGTGAAGGGCATGTACACACGTCAAGAGGTTTTATCCAAAGTAGCCTCCTCCTGCCTGCCAACCAGCACGCTCGGCCTCCAGGAGAGATGATATTGCCAACAGACGTGGGAAGCCGCATCGGCGTCGTATTCATCCCGACTCCTGGCACCAAGGGGGAACCTGACATGGCTGAAATGCATTTCATTATCAATGGCGAGGACCAGGGACCCTGCTCGAGAAACATCCCTTACAAGGAGGCGCCACTTCACGCAGTCATTGACGTGTACGGCACAACCAAACAAGTGCGAATAATTCAACTCTATGGAGGTAAGCTGCAATGCATTATGTATTTACTTTGGCGAGGGACTGAAACCGAAACCAAAAAACAATATTTTTGTAAGCGGAATCCGTTATTTTTTTACATTTAAAGAACTAAACTAGAAACAAACTGTTTTTTATTGAGAGGCTTATGTCTTAAATTTTTGAGACTCATATCTCCTGACTAATTTCAGCACTATAGTTTTTAAAAAAACTGTTAATAACTGGGTTA
>QKMV01003650.1:0-11187 GCA_003287335.1 Lednia tumana
GAATAGTTAGCGAAACGTTGGCAGTTTAGTGTCAGTCAAGTTTTCAGCAGTTTAACCCAGTTATTAACAGTTTTTTTCAAAACAAATGAGGTCATTTCGGAAGCCGTTTGTACATATTTTGCCCCAAATCGGCCCAAAAGGGTCGCCGTACATGCCGAATTTGAGACTTTTTAGATAGCCATTACAGAAATAAGCAAGTGAATTTGAAAAAAAGTGCTATCAAATAGATAGTCTTTAACGTTGTTACGTCGTCACATACTATCATAGGCTATCTTCAAAGATAGCGCCAGCAGAGGTGTACAAGAATATGCCTGATCATGGTATCTTGCATGGCTCACCATGCTAATGCATATAGGCACTACGCGATTTCTGTCGAGGGGATCTTTTCTCTGACTTTCCGCGCTCCGAAAAAAATTGTTTGACATTTTTGATGTGAAACATTTTTAGCTACGGGAATTAAATTTAAATTAAAGTGACATAAAGTTGTACTGGAATGTGATGACGAAAAGTTGAAAGTTTGTTGAATTCGACTGCATAGTTGATACTTTTAGCAGGTCAGCGTTAGTTTTTCTATCCGAGACCCGCAAGATGTTTCACGTAACCCTCCAGCGCGCGTGCTCGGCACACGCACTTGTTTTTTTTCTGTCTTGTGGTTAACTCATTTAAGAATTGCTATAATTGCTAATACCACGAGTCCTACGGGAAACTATCAAAGACTAAGTTTTGTTTGAAAGTGTTGTTGCTGCCCATAAGGACTAATTAGAATAACAGTAAACTAAAAATCGGGTGGGTTTTTCCGGCGGCCTCTCAGCCCATCTCGACATGTCACGGGGTTTTTGTTTACGACTTCACGCCTTCACGGCGACTTCGACAGCGACGCTTTCGTAACGTAAATGACATCGTCTTTTGACGTTTGCCGCCTTGCTTCGAAAGGGTGGCCGAAAATACCTTACTAGTTTAGTACGGTCTTTGGTGGCCTTGTATATTTTTAATGCGAGTGCCACTGTTTCTGGTATATGCAGTCAGTCTTGTGAACACACTCCGCCGACAATCCATCGGCTAATATTTCCTCGTGAAGTTATGATGTAGCGAAAGATCAATACTGGCGTTTTATGTTTGGAAAGTCGAAACACTCCTCGCTCGAACAAATAGTATTTCACATTGCTTGCTTAGTGCGCAATTTCGTGTCCGTCTATTGACTCAAAACCACGGTTATTCACCACCTCATCGCTCACTTTGCCAACATCGTCATATCGTTTCTCAATACTACAAGATTTGAATGCCGATAACCATTTCGGGAAACGTGGTCAGCTCATCGAAGACCAGCTCATCTTCAGTGTTCACAACAACGAAATTGCCAATGCATTCGTCAGATTCCGCAGGAATTTCGTCAAAGAGAGATGGATAAATATAGCATTGATCCCACAGTGTTGATACTGGGTCACTGTACTAAATATCGAGCATCTATACATGTAGTCTATTTACTGGGGGAGTATAGGTATTTTTCCGCCAGGAGGGATGGTGGAAGTTAACATAGAAAGGTATGGCTAGAGAGCCTATTTTGTGGATGAAACGCAGAATGGTCTCTCACAGTATAGACTGGTTGGACTGTAGAGTGTAGAGCGCCTCTTGCAACATTTGAGATTATATGTGAATAATCTGCCACACTTGTGTACTTTTAAATGCACTTATGGCGAGGAAAAAAATTAGATAATAGATCCTACTCACTAGTAAGGCCACTGGGAGTGAGATGTGATCGCCCATTCTGCTTGCAATGCAGGTTAAATAGCAACGCCAATTTTTTATCTCATGTAAACTGGCTTCGGTCGTTAATCGAGGGTTAACCCATCTAACCCAACTCAAGTGGTTTTTATTAGTGTGTCGATACCTAACTGAAGTATGCTTTCATTGTCCGACTAGGTGTATTGGGATAATTGGCCGGTATACTTGTTCTATACATCATGCTTTTAGCAACGTGTAATTTGGCACTAAATTTCAAGAGATTCACCGCCGCAGGCCATCCGCGTGTTTTTAAGCCTATTGAGAACAAAGGACTAACGCGTTCTGTCTTTGCTTGTCTTGCAGAATGTGGTGGACCATCACGGGCAACTTCGGAAACATTCTACCCATCGATTGGTCCAAATCGTACGCCAGGAAACTGCACATGCCAGCCCTCAACCTCAACCAGAAGGTACGCATAGATTGGTTGTGTGGTGTTTCACGACGCACTGTATTGACAACTGGCCCCGTGGCACTGGTCTATTGGCGTCGGTGAATGATAGGGTGATAATGAGGGTGACGATGAACCTAACAGGGAACAGGGGAAACCCGGCGCCGGCACGTAGCCTACTCTGGTCGAAAAGCACCAAGGGAACCACCGCTCGTCGAGAGGTTGCTGGCAAGGCGAGTGAAGCTGCTCTCTAGCTTCAAACCCTCTAACCTCTCTCTCTCGAATGGACCTTCGTATGAATGGTCATCCACCCAACCGTTGGTCCATCGCAATTTGCTTAGCTTCGGATATCTCACGAAGACCGGTGTATCTAACACGGCAAAACAAATTTGGGTATTTTATACAAGTTGGCTTTGGCATTTAACCCAGGCAGGATAGGTTAAACACAACCCAAGTGGATTTTCTTAGTCGGTATATCTAGTATTCTTTTCTTGGCTGGAATGTGTCGATTCCATCCAGCCTTGCGTGTGTTAACATCTCGGAATTGCCACGGTTACAGGAGGCTTCCCCCAACGACGAGCTGGACCTGAGCTCGGAAGACGAGGCGGTTGCCAGCGACCTGGACATGCACTCGCTCATCCTGTCCGGTCTGCACCAGGACACCGAGCCTCTGAAGACGGCAGACGAGGTTATCCAGGAGATCGACGACCTCATGCAGGTAAAGTTGCGCTCGTAACAAAGTCTCTTCTTCAGGTTAGGGTTGCCGAATGTAGCAAACTTCGGCAAGACAAAATGTGTTGACCAAATGGAAGTTGCTGAGGTGAGAAGGAAAATACCTCCAGAAAATTGTGTTTCTTCTCTTGCCATTTGACACTGTTGCCTCATTTGTTTTTTGACCAAAACATAGTCATTCATCCTAGTACGTAAAAGAAAGTTAAAAAATAAATCGGTAAGAAGACTCGAGTTGCAAATTTTTTTTGTGACTTTATTATAGTAGCTGTCAGAACTGGGAAAGGAAGCTGGCAAAGAGATGGCCGTGCTGTTTTGGTCGATGAACTTTCCCAGCATTTGCCTGTAATGGGCGTGGGAAATCACGGAAACCACAACCATTCAACTTTGAAAATTAATATTGGGTAGGTAGCTATACCTACTACCTGTGCTACGAACGACGTAGACTTGGCCATCTACACCGTAAAATAAAATCAGACCGACGACACGGATTGGATTTTCGAGCGTTAAAGTGAGAGACGTTTCTGGTGAACGCAGGATGGCTGATAAAGTGCCAAACTGGGGTACCAACAGTTTTGTCGGATTTGCAGGAGACGCCCTCGATGGAACGATCCCCCGACTCGGACGGCTCACTGACCGACGCATCTGACATCCGGGACAAGGCGAAAGACCACCTCAACGCACCGCTCTACGAAGAAAGTGAGTTGACAAGGTTTACAAATTTAAAGCCATTTATGCGGCTAGTACCTCGAGTAGGCAGGTTTTTTTGAAGCGTTATTAATATTCTTCAAAGTAAGCACTGTTCTCCCTATCTGAATATTGTTTTAAATTAAAAATGAAATGCATTATTTTTACTATTATTATCGTTTTATTTGATAGCTTCGGGGAAATTCCCTGCTCACGCTGCATTATTTAAAAAACTGGCATAATTTCTATGCCATTGTATATAATTTTGTCGGGCAGATGTTGGCAGCCATACTCTTCTCAAGTACTGGAAAAGCCATCAACATATAAACTGCAAACAGGATGCAATATGACCAGGATTACAAATTTAAAGTCAAAATGTCGTAATAGCCGCAATATTGTACCCTGCTTAGCTCAGATGGAGCAATGGCCATGTAAGCTAGAGGTCTGGGGTTCGAGTCCTCGAGTCGGCAGGTACTTTTGAAGTGATATTAATATTCTTCTTGTTAATTATAGCGGTGTTAACGGCTTTACATTTCTTGTCATCTCAGTTTCCCATGTGTTTAGGAGTTATTCAAGTTTGCGATGCAGCATAGCATCACTTTTCCACAGCGATATTTAAAAAATGTCAAAGCCTCTTGGCTCAAATTCTCCTTGTGAGATCTACCACTCCTAATTATAAAGTTCACTTTCAAACTATCGTACCCTGCTTTGCCCAATTGGTAGACCAGTTGCTATGTAGCAAAAGGTCTCGGGTTCAAGTCCTCGAGTAGGCGGGTATTTTTGAGGTGATTTCAATATTCTTCACAAGATGCAAGATCGTAGATCGTTCTCGGCCGTGTCCTAACCTTCCCGGCCCTTCTCCGCAGAGCTAAAAAGCCTGTCGGTGGGCCAACTGAACGACCTGTACCTGGAGCTGGAAGTGCTGATCCGCGAGTACTCGGAGACGCTAATTGCCGAGCTGGCGCTGCGGGACGAGCTGGAGTACGAGAAGGAGCTGAAGAACACATTCATCTCACTGCTGCTGGCCGTGCAGAACAAGCGGCGGCAGTTCCACGTCGAGAAGAAACGCACCGGCAGAGTCAACGCGTCGTTCCGAACTCCCTCGGGCCTCGACCCCAAGGTCAGTGAACTCACCCACGCGCAACATTGTCAGGGGAATCTAGTGGAAACCCACCCGATTTTTAGTTTGTTTTATTTGGTGCTTTCAAACTGTAAGAGGCACTGCCACGGAGGACATCGTTCTCACTACTCAGTTTCCTAGAAGGCTTGAACTCTTTTGATGAGATGTTTCTTCTCGACGTTCATCTTCAGAAGTGAAGTGATTAAAGCTGTCACGATTTTTACGAACTTTTGAAGGTAACGAAACGTGGGGAGTATACGGGATTTCTTAGTATTCAGCGCAGTTTCTAATAAGTTTTTTCGAAAACTAGTTGCAAGACTCGGAGCTGGACACGAGTACGAAGAATTTCATGCCGTGATTGTTGTTTGTTTTTAGTACCTGACGACGGTGATTCCCTACCACCTTGCCAGCGGCCCTCCAGATAACCAGGCGCTTCAAGTCCTCATCAAAAGTGAGTACCTCCGAAAGAAACGTTTCTCAATCGGATTTCGCGTGGAGAAATGAGGCTGATTCGGTGATTTTGTTGCAGTTTTGAAGGCGATCAACGAAGACAGCCCGACCGTTCCAACGTTGTTGACAGACTACATACTGAAAGGTGAGGGACGTTTAAATTGCATGCGGCTTGGGGGGATAAGATCATACGTCCACATTGATGTGGGTATTCAAGAACGGAAGTTTATTGACCCTTTCTCCGTTCGATATGGTAGTTTCCGTCATGGTCACGGAATGTACTTGGGCGGTTGCGTTTCGTGCGGCCCTTTTGTTTGTACTACACATACAAACACTTCGAAAAAGGGATCTAGAACTTTGTTACGCCCTTCAAAAAGCATTTTTCAATTTACATTTAAAGCAGATACGCCGCGGCTTTCCACGAGATCTTATTCCTCTACAAAAGTGCTTTACATTCTCTTTCATTCTATCTGCTGTAAGCATTTTAAGTAACATAAGGCCGACGCAGGTGAAGATTTTGTCGTGTATTTGGAAGGCACGGCCAGAACGTTAACGCATTTCTTTTCTTTCAGTTCTGTGCCCGACGTAAGCGGCAGGAAGCTCCCAGCCGCCCTCAACTGCAAGTCTTGTGCACTCTCCTAGGATCTAGCCACCGCCGAGCCACACTTCTGCAGCGGGGAGTCATCACCACGTTCATGTCACCCTCTCATCTCCTCGCCCCCCATTTCCATACAAGATATTATTCCTGTCGAGACGGCCAGGGCGACATTCCCGTTTGCCCGTCGCTCAGGCCGCTATCGGAACAGATCGGCATCTATTCGCGAGTCGGCACGGACAAGTGCTTCACAACGATCCACGTGCCGAGCGTTGTTAGGAAACGTCGAGAGTCGCAGTATTTTTAGCTTGATTTTTGCTTACTGATCAAAACATCACAGCAATCGAAAAGCTTTGTTTTTTGCCACGAACCGTTTTTGGGATGGGTCTCTTGAATGGCGGTAGGCCTGCACTTTACTATAATGAGCCTAACTGTCAACGCATTTTTTACGGAAGGGTCGTTTTTCTGAAAATCGTATCTAGCAGATCACAGTGTGCTGGTCTCTGTAAAATGTTGTAATCTTTGTACATAACGCTCTCGGAACATTCCTTGGTTTCACGTCGTCTTCGTTCAATGTTCCTCGTAAGTTAAAACTATAAATTTGAATATACTCGCGTGTGTTTTGAAAGCAAAGTCTAGTCAATGCAATGGCGTTTGGCTCGGGCACGAAGCTAATATTACTATAATATGTTATATTTTGTTAATTTATTTTATAGAACTACGTGTTTATTGTGTTGACATTTTCACATTGGTGCGTGCATTATCGATACGAGGCACTGTGATGACAGAAGTGCTTTCTTTTCTCGATACGTGCGTTGAAAATGCGCTGGTTCCAATGAGCAGAAAAGGAACGTTTTAAAATGCTAAATGGAAGCGTGAAAGTTTCCCTTTTTGTTCGCAAACAAATCTAGTCAATTGAGATTCCGTAAACGAGCTGTAGCGAAGTCGCGTAAGTTGCGGGAGAGGTGGAATGCAAACTGTTTACATTTATTGAAGTAAAGCTTTCGATCTCAAATTCAGAAAAAATATTTCGTCGTGGTATCAGACCCGCATGCAATACAAGCAGGTACACTGAAAGTGCCGCGGGCAAAACATCGCCGAATGTAGTATCGTTTCCTGGTTGCCCCGCATTAGTTTTATTTTTGGCGTAAGGAATATTCATAATCAGTGCTTGGTGGTGAAACGGGTGTTGTAATTCTTCACAGCTCGTACTGATTACGTACTGATGTAACTGAAAGTGAAGATAATATTAACTAATGCGTCTAGCTTCAAGATGGAAATGTAGAACTTAGTTCATAGGTGATGCCTACTTCATGGCGAAATCTTAGCTCCGCCAATTGTCAACAAAACGCTGTCATTGATGTAAAGTGGATACATTTATCACATAATTAAATCGAATGCATAAAACATCATCTGATGTGAGTTTTTCTTGTCGGATATACACACCGACTTAAAACATCCACCACCAGAGTAAGTTTTCGAAGAAATTTCAGAAGTTTTCCGAAAGTCAACCAGCCCCATCCAGATTTCCTTTTATTGCCGCAACAAATAAGTTTATTTTAACAAGGATTAAACATTTAAAGCCTTATACACGGCTACTAATAATTTAAAGAATATTAAAAACACTTACACCTTGCTTAGCTCAGTGGTTACAGCATTTGCCCCGTAAGCAAAAGGGCCGGGGTTCGAATCCTCGAGTAGGCAGGTATTTTTGAAGTGACTTTAATATTCGTAAAAGTTTATTTTAGTACCATGATTAACTCAGTTGGTAGAGCATTTGATATCCAAGCGAAAGGTCCTGGGTTCAAGTCGTCGAGTAGGCAGGTATTTATGAAGTAATATTAATATTCTTCAAGTTTATTTTCATTTTTGGAGACTCTTTAGTCCTATTTTGCTCCTTGAAGCTTTATAAGCAAGCTGCAAACGGAAACAGAGTGATTCTATTAGATTCATCTAGAAATTCTATCCCTAGCATCAAATTTTAAGAAGGAAGAAAGTCTTTTTTTTTAAAAGAAGAAAAAACAATAAGTTTTTTTGTCCTCAAATAACCATTAAAGTTTCAGGTAAAAATTGAGACCATTATAGGAAATAAAGATATTGAGAGCTACAAAAATATTATTTTGGTATTTGGGAAATGTAGCCGGTTTCCCATCGGAATCTCAAGCCAGCCTGTCGGCTTGCAAAGAAACCATCCTCTAGTTTCCGGGTGCATTAGCAAGATTCTTTGTTTGCTTTGCAACTTGCGAGGATTGCTGGCATATTGAAGTTATCTGGAGTGGTCACTGCTATATTTCCCTTTGTTGAGAAATGTTAGCAGTCTTTGCCAAAAGTCATTTGCCCTAGATGGAGCCTACAGTGCAGTTTGCGAAACATAGGGAATTTGTTTGTTAGAAGTTTAGCAGTTTTGAAAACTAGTGCTAAGTTGACGTTAGCAGTCTCCTTCAAAAGCTCAGATTGGCAGCTAAATGATAACCTGAAATGGCCTGTTTACGAGCAAAAATGACAGAAACGCTTGTGAATAATGATTCAGTGGGAGAACACTTTGGCAACTGGGGTGCAATTATTCACATCAATCTTTCTTCAAAAAAGAAACACATCACAGTCCAGAAACATTCTTCGTCTTTCTCAACAGATTTTGAGCAGAGGCTTGAATGCATGGCGAGAATCTTGGCATCCGGCTGCCTATTCTCGGAAGATTCTCGTTGACGGGAATTCTTGTATCCCATATAATTTAATAAACGTAACGAGTACGTTTCGAAACCAGGCACCCAGGATGCTGGGGAAAAGGGTTGGGGTACAAATTCGGAACAAGACGGTATCGTAAAATGAATATCAGAAAGTCCATTAAAGTTGAAAATTTAAATACAGTGTTATATTCCGAGCGGGCTTGCAAGACATCAACAACTACAAACAATGCTGTGAGCAAAAAGGAAGCTAGCTGAGAGAAAGATTGCAAGTTTTCGATTTCGAATGACTAGTGCTCGGCAAAATGGCTCGGCAGGGTGGCAGTGTTTCAAGTTCGTTGCGCAACATCATCCTGGCAACAGGGCCAATCTGAAAGAAGAAGCAAATTGTTGAATCCGAAGCAACCCATTTCCGACACGACTTCTTTAAGGCCTGTGATTACCACTCGTGGAATGAGATGTGCAGACACATTTTTGTGTACCTCTGCTGGCTCTGCCGTTCAAGATAGCCTAAGTAAGCGAGGGAGTTGGAGATGAAAGAACAAACGAGGTCTATTCAGAAGCCGATTTTATTATTCGGCCCCAAATCGCCCAAAAGGGCTGTCGTACATGCTCAATTCTAGTCTTTTCAGAAAGCCATTACAGAGAAACGAAAGTGAATTTGAAAAATGTACTTCCAAATAGACCTGGTTTATTATTTTGTGGACAACTTCCTCGCTTACTATCAAAGGCTATGTTCAACGATAGAGCCAGCAGAGGTGTAAAAAATAGGTCTGATCAAGGTTTCTTGCACGGCTCACCATGCTAATGCAAAGGCGCTATGTCGATTTCTGTCAAAGGGATCTGCACTCTTAACACAAGAAATTACCTCTAGTTTTGGAGTCGCGGCCATGATTGCGAATGTGTAAATTTTACTTCTAAGATTGCTATCTTTCTAAATTTGTATCGAAATATAAAATTGCGAAGAAACAATTGTAAATTTCGTCATAAATAGTTGAGAAAATGATAGAGATCTAAAATAAATTAATCGTAATCGTTTATCGCACTCTTTAAGACGCATTGCCGTTCGCTATGGTTTTTTGAGGTTAGTACTGGCGGTCCATCTTAGCCAGGGATCGCGTGAGTGTAGCTTGAACGTTGCCGCGGCAATAGCTCTCCACGTCTGAAACAGACAAAACGTTCGTTATTGGAAAGGAATCGCCCTCTCAAAGCGGCAGAGCTAAACAAAGTTGAAACAAATCAACGGGGAATAAAATTCTTTCACTCGCGTCTTCTTCCTAATCCTGGCACTAGTTTTCAAAGAAGTTTGTTAAACAATCTGGGTAAGAATGCTAAGAAGTCCACTAATAAATTCCCAACATTTGGCAAACTATACTGTTCTTTTCATGATGGGCTTCTGACAGAAAACAAAACGTGACAAGAGAAGTACAAACAAAAACAAATTTTTACAAGGCTTTTAAATTTAAAGCCATTTACACGGCTAGTATTAACGTGAAGAATATTAATATCACTTCAAAAATACCTGCCTACTTGAGGACTGGAGCAAAGCCTGCCAAAAATGTGACAATTTGATAACCTGAGGGACATTATTCCCCGTTACAATGCCGACCTTTCAGTAGGTAACCAGTGTCTCGGATGGTCTTGTTCTGCGTGGTGTAGATCTCGAGGAAGCGATACATCGCGGCCACGTAGAAGTCGTTGACAACGTCCAGCACAGACTGCCGGCGATTGCATTCTCTGCGGAAACCCAGAAATCGGCCTTCGATTAAACGCCATCGACCTAAACGCCAGACTCCCCAGTTTGATCAGTAATTAAAAAGTGCACTGTGATCCAAAGTGAAAAGTTAACATTGGGACCGAATTTAGCTATAAACCTTGACGCAAGCGTAACTTAGTTTTACAGGCCGTGGAAATTAAACTTAGATGGGATTGTTAACTTTTGTAATAGTCTGCTAGCCGGGTAGTAGGGGGTAGCTCTGGGAGCGCTGGCCGGTAGTACAGTTAGCAGCTATTATAGAAAAGGAGGAGGAGATGACTGGAAAGGTAGCGTTTCTTCAGGGTAAACTTCAGCCACTTCACGAGATGTCGAATGATGAACGCACAAGTCGACATTTATTGAGGGGCAAGTGATACAGAGTGATAAGTCGGAATTGGGATAAGATGTTTATGGAATGGATGCCGTGACAACACTGCTCGTGCCACGCTGGGCTGGCGAGCGATAGAGGGTAGCTTACTCAGCATTCTGCTGATACATGTGAATAAAGGTTGTTATGCACAATGTAAACACCATGTTACAAATGTGTGGTTGGTAAATAGATGTAGAAACATGTGGAATAGATTGATCTATTACACTTTGCTGTTCACTGTGTATTTAGATAAGAAATTCAGAGGTACGATCAGGAGACTGTAGGGAGAAACCGATTTATTTGCCGTGGACCAGAGAAGTAGAAACTGACCCACAAATACAGGACGGTTAGCAACGTAGGTACACTCTAGGAACCATAAATCGGGCGACAAAAGAGATAGCAGATCACGTTAACTCCTTTGAAACTCACTGAACCAGGAAAAAAAAAGTACAAAATACCAAAAAAACATACAAAAAAATGTGAAACAAAATTAAGTAATTTAAGTAAACAGTTCAATAAACAACAAAACACAAGAAATAGAAATCGGTTAAATGTCTACCTCTCTCGCAGCGCCGATGTATGTTTCCTTGAGTGTACCCAGGTGCGTAGGAACGTTTTTGATATAG
>QKMV01003651.1:0-11186 GCA_003287335.1 Lednia tumana
TCATAGTTTTCTATAATATATTTCTACTGACATTCCTTGCCGTTTGAAGCAATATTTTGATGCATACGCTTAATGGAGGATAGACTGTTAGCAGTCGCGTCAGTTAGTGCAGGAGAGACGCAGTGACGTGGGGAGAAGTCACTGGGGGGGCTAGTAATCTTTCCAGTGCCTGGCGTTCATATTTTCTGAAAATATCCCCTTATAACTGTGTCAAATGCTCAACATGCCCAGCAAATGAGGCCACGAGCAAGTAGCGTAATTACCTATTTTGCCAAGCCAAGATCGTTATGGTTTGAACGCGGCGAACGTCCCTTAACTGTCTCACTTTTCGTATCCCTGTACATCCTCAAATACGGCTATCCTCTAACGGACACTAATTCCATGCTGCATAGCATATATTATCCTAATCTACAAACTGTAATGTGTGAGTGCTAAAAATGAGTAATTCGTTCGTACCACGGAAGTGGAGGTGACTGTTGTGCTTTCCAATATGGAAGTCGTTGTATAGGAGTTTTGGTACGGGCCCCCCAAATTGGCGAGTGGCGGTGGTAGCAGCCACGTCAAAGGGCTGGACGATGTCAGCAATCCGGCTACCACCTTCGCAACGGGTCCAGTGATGTTCAACAGTGCAAAGGCGTCGTTTATCGGCACGGTGATTGTGCGTCCTGCTAGCGGGATCGGTACATTTAAAGGATCAAAAATATTAAAGCCCGTTTCGGTCAAAGGTGTTAGAGTCAATGTCAGGCTAGTAGTATTTATGTTAAATGTTATGTTTAGTCCATTTTTTGCGGAACTAAAGTCAAAGCCTTGGGCTAGAGTGGTCGAAAGATTTAGCAAAAGGGTCGGATCGAAGAAGAGTTTACTACCGTTTGGCGCTTGGTTGATTTGGGGATATGGAAGAGCTGGCGTAACTGAAATTGGTTGCGGTTGTTCCTGACGAGCCAACCTCGCTGATTTCTCTTCGGCAAAGTAATCGATTTCAGTTGGCATGATGTATAGCTGTGGACTTTCCACTTTAATATTCATGTGGTTAACATGTTTGGCACTTCCTTCGTGGGCAACTCTGAAAAAAGAGTTTTTTCATTGATCGGCTAAACCACCTGAAAGGGTTCAAAGTTTCTCATAACACACCTCCAGTCTTCAGGGTAGAATTTTTTAAGTGCACCGCCTTTCAGCGACGAATTTTCTGCCCGTGGTCCGGATGCATGCTGAAGGGAGGATCCGGAAGATGAGCCACTAATTGCCAGTAGCAAGATTGCAGAGGTCACAAACACGGCCATCTGCAAGGACGAGACGAGAGGATATTCCAATTACACGTATATTGGTTTCATATTGAATGACCGATTCACCCAAAGCTAAAGAAAAAACTGGCACGTATGATTAAATATTTCCCATTCATAATCTCGTGATTTAGAATTTAATTTCGGCTTTAATCTCCAACTTTTTCCATGACGCAAGGAAGACGTAGGTATATTATTTCTAATTTGATATTAAATTGGAGCTGTAAGCGACTCACCTTCAGTGCCATCTTAGGATCTGCTGGGAACAAACTACGCATCATTACTATTACAGCACCCCCTTATATAAAATATGAAGCATATTAACCTAAAAATGAATTTCACGTTTTGAGAGTCAGGTCAGAAAAAATCTTTGTTTTCATTACCTGGTTTGAAACAGATGCCTAGAGACAGATAATCGTGTGGACCGGTTCCAGACACCGGTTCCGGACATAGATAGCAGCTGATTTTAGCAAATGTTTAAGAATGTTTACTCTTAATCTTCCGATCGTGGGTTACAGAATGAACTTCACTATAAAGATGCCTTGAACCTCAGGCTGTCGAACCTATATTGGACCACTGATTGAATGGCCATCAAAGACACTAATTCATTCCACTACTTACACACTACCTAGTACCTACAGTCAGAAGCCGTCAATCAAGACTCAAAATAACGCACTTTCAAACATTTAAAGATGAAGTGCATTTAGGTATATTTGTACTTTGACGTGTTCAATAAAATTGTGTATGAAACGCTATAAACGACTAATTAGGCTAATTTTTTCATCATTTTTCATCATTTGGCGCACAAGATATGAAAATGGTCACTTTTGGTAGGGCACGCCACGGGCTACTCCCAAGTAACTGCAGGTGTGTTTTTGGATTTATCGCTGTTCTGTGGGAATACTTAGTTGTTGGTATTAATTGTTGGCTCAGAAGAAATTCGCATTCTTGTTATAATCAACTGTCTCGTAACGGAGTAATTTTTGAAGTTTCGAAATCTTGCAAGATTTTATATGCAACCGATTTCCTAGATGTATTTTTCACGAGAATGCGCCCTCACTTATTCCGGGCTGGTGGTCCGCTATTGCCAGACATTTCTTCCCAAAAGAACATTATCCGTGCATTGACACCGAGATGGGAAGCGGCATGTAAACCAAATAAATTCAGGCTCGTGAGTACCACCCATGGAATCTGACGTGCAGACCAATTTTTGTATACCTGTGCTGGCTCTACCGCTGAAGATAGCCTTTGATAACAATACGAAAGAGTTGGAGATGAAAGAACAACTTAGATCTCTTTAAAAGCCGTTTCTAAATATTTTTGCTTGAAATCGCCCAAAAGGGCCGTTGTAACTGCTCAATGTGAGTATTTTCAGATAACTATTACAGAAAAACGAAGAAATTTTAGAAAAACTGGGTCCGAACAGACCTAGTTTATTCTTTTGACTACAACTTCTTCTCTTACTGTCATTGGATATCTTCAACGATAGAGCCAGCAGAGGCGTACAAAAAAGGTTTTATCAAGGTTTTTTGCACGGCTCATTATTCCGCCGACTTCTGTCGAGGGGATCTTTCCTCTGAAGCATTTTATCAAGTGAAATGTTCTTCCCGATTGTATCCGATAAAAAAAAACAGAATGTGTCGTCGACTTCAAACGATTTCTTTCAAGACCCAGTTCCGTTCAGGACTCGGGAGAGAGGTTGGAGGGTTTGAAGCTTACAGGACAGTAGCTTCACTGCTCTTGATATTAACCTCTCGACAGCAAGCTTTAGTGGAGGAATCCTGCTGTTCGAGTTGTACCGCCCTTTGGAAGGGAGGCTAATCGGTGGTCCTCTCCATGCTTTTCGACAGAAGTAGGCGGCTACGTGCCGCCACCGGGCTTCCCCTCTTCCCTGTCAAGTTCATCATCCCCTCATTATCACCCTATCATTCACCAACGCCAAATGACTAATGCCACTAGGGCGAAGAGTCTAGTGTGTTGTTAAACACCAAGTAATACAAAAACGTTTGTTTCAAAATTTCCACCAAACACGTCAGCTGCTTGATGAGCTGAATCAGTCGATGGCGTAATTTTTTCTCATGTAAGCTGAAATTTTAAACGTTTCAATGATTAAAAAAACTGATAATGTTAAGAAATCCATGCCCATACTTCCCAACGTTTCGGTATGCTCATTATTTTCTTCAGAGGTAAATCGCACTGATTTTTTTAAATTAATTCTTAGATTTGGAGATATGAGTCTAAAGAGTTTTATGACGTCTCATTGATCTCCTTACCTGAACATTTTTGAATTCAGTGCGTTGTGTCTCTTCTTCTTCTGCAGCAGCAGAATTTCAGAATTGCATCTTTCAGCAGAATTGTTGTTTTGCGCCGTCGGAGGCAAGTTATCGGAATTCTGGATCACTTTCAGGCTGTCTGTACTCGAAGCCAATCTTGCCAAGTAGCCCAACAAAAACAATACGAAAACCCCACATTTGCTTATCATCTAAAGGTCAAGGAGATATTATTGTACATAATTGGGTAATCGATATCCCGGAGGTATCATTATAGTCATCTCCAGTGCCATGGTAATTTAAATGTGATATCGGTGCCTATGACTGACTTTAAGTCGTCAACATGCCAGTAATTATGTTCAACTGTTACGTTTTTCCAATATGAGTTTCATTATTTACGATGGTCTGGCCGGTTGGTCTATTGAACTTACCATGGCCTGCAGCAATTTTTGCTTCCAATTCACAACGTGCTTATGACAAAAAAAAATCACGGTAGTTCCATATGGAAATTTTACGTGAAAAGGAAGAAGAAAATAATCCAATGGTCATAATTATGGTACTTACCATTTCATTTTCATTGTCAGAATGTTATTGCTGCCAGCTAGTATCAGTTACTTTAAATTTGCATGGTCCACGTCCGCATTCTGCACAATCAAATGATGGATGGAAGCTATTTTGAATACTTTAACCCCAACAACCTCAAGCTAGATGAACTCGAATCCTGAAATGTTACCCTAAACTGCATTTAAAATGAGATAAAGTGAATTGGGACTGCGGGAAAAGAAAACAGAAAGCTTATAGTTATCAAATAAATAATAATCATTTTAATTCATTTACATGAAATATAAAATACTATACTGGTCGTCGTACAATTGTAGTGTGACGACAAACAACATGTATATTACAAAGTAACGTTCGAGTATAGCATTAGCAGGCGTCTGAAACAGATCAGATCCGTTGGGTCAATCTCTTTTGGTTTGCAAATTTGTTTAAGTACACATTATCACCAAGCTCAAAAGCAGGGGATGGTCAGTTTGATTTAACCTTTATGGTGACTATACTCTTCTACCAAACCTTCCCCCACAAGATAACCACAATCCCATGTCCACGACACTTCGATGACTGTTATCGACCCGTTTTGTTTGAAGCAGACAATCCCTTTTGTTATCGCTCGTTCGTTTTAATAGATCGAGACTAGACATCTGGGTCGGCATGGTCATTAATTACATCGTCGAGAAAGAAAATATTGTGCTGATTTGGTCAGAGAATCTCTGGTGGAATGATGGCCGCCATAAATACAATCTGTTACAGATATATGGAGTTGCTTCACAAAAGCGTCCCAACGTCAGACATACACCCGATGGTTCGTTATCCACCGGTAAACAAAGTTGGTAGGTACTGGTAGATTTATACATTCTCAGCTATTTCAGTGGCTATTACAATTGAAGTTTCGATGACTGAGGGGTTCAATTCTATCGATTCAGAATTGAGGGATGATGCAGGAGCTATTTCAGTACTCAAGGATGATTGAAACTCGATAGTCACATAAATAGAAGATGGCTGTACAACTACCAATTCTGAGGTCAACGATGGCGTCAATATCTCTGAGTGAGATGTAGTTGATAACGTTTCTGATATTTCACTAGCCAATATGGATGGCGGTTTTACTGACTCTGAAATAGACAAGGGCTGTTCCACCAGCTGCGGTTTGGCCGTTGATGCCAACGGTTCCGAAAAAGACGCAATGGTCGATAATTGTTCAATTGTATTGGTCATCGATGGTGCAGGTAATTCTACTAGCTCTGAAATGGACAAGGGCTGTTCCACCAGTTCGGGTTTGGCCGTTAACGCCAACGGTTCCGAAAAAGACGCAATGGTCGATAATTGTTCAATTGCAATGGTCATCGATGGTGCAGGTAATTCTACTGGCTCTGAAATGGACAAGGGCTGTTCCACCAGTTCGGGCTTGGCCGTTGATGCCAACGATTCCGAAAAAGACGCAATGGTCGATAATTGTTCAATTGCAATGGTCATCGATGGTGCAGGTAATTCTAGAGGCTCTGAAATAGACAATGTCTGTTCCACCAGCTCGGGTGCGGCCGCTGACACCAACGGATCCGAAATAGTGACAATGGTCGTTGACAGTTCAGCTTGAATGGTCGTTGAGGGCTGCAATTCTATTGGCTTTGATGTAGAATGGAGTAGCGACATCGCTGGCTTTATTTCTATTGGTTCAAAAGAAGATGATGGCAAAACGTTCATTGTTGAGGGTTCAATGGTAACTGACGGCGTCAAAGAGTAGTCCGATAAAACCGTAGCTGCCAATGTGGTGTACACAGTGGTGTAGATAGTCGAGGTTGTGATTACGATATCACTTGGCTTGGTCGGGTATGGTCTTACATCTTCTGATGACGTACCGTTGTCTGGTGTGTTTGGTTTTTCAAAAATCGGTTTTTCCACTTCTACCAGAGTAGAATTTTTAACGAAAGACCAGAAGTCCTTCAGTGGTGCCACAGCGGGATTTAAAATGTTGAATATCTTCACGAGCATCGCTGGATTTAAAGGATTGATGAGACCAATCACTTTGAAAAAGCTAGTCAAATCAGCCAATGGGTTGGCCGTGTCTGTCGTCGACAAAATGTTTAGAATATTAGTCAAAACCAGTGGATTCTTTGGACTGATGTCGTTCAACGCGTTCACCAAAAGCGTCAGCTGACTGATGGGTTGTGTGAATCGGATACTGGACACGATATTCGAATAGGCAGCCAGACTGTCAGGACCAAGAACGTTCAGTCCGTTAAGTGCGGTCAAGAAATTCGTAATATCGACAGGATTCAAGAGTATCTTCAGATGAGGAGTCAGCTTCATGAAGAGCGCCGCCGGATCGAGGGCTAATGTTAAATTTGCGCCAGATATTTTGTCAGCGTCGATGTCGACGGGGTCGTACAAGCCATCTCCTACCTTGATGGCAACTACGCGTCGCTCCTCGGGGATGTACACGTACAGGTTCAATTTGTTGCCATTGCTGCAAAGGACAAACGAAGCTTGTTACAACATAATCCATGACTAGTATTCAAGTTCACAAGGTCACAGAATTCGTATGGCTGTCATCCCCGCAGCAGATAATTCCTGGATATATCGGCATGAGGCTAAAACATTAGCATGTCCTCGTTACCCGAAACCCCATTAACGGCCAGTACTACAATTTCTGGGTAAAATATAGAATTCAAAGTTTTCACGAGACTATGTTGTGCCACAAAAATGGCCGCTGCTTCGCCCAGCTGAAATATAACGCTGCGTAAAAACCAATTGTTAAGAGCGAGCGAAGCGAGCAAAACGTTTTCCATTCAACTCTTAAAGCAAAAAAAATAGTTCTTACATTTTTTGTTTTTTATTCGCGCTCCATAGACCAGATTGAATGTTCGATCGAGCTGAGTTTTTCGCGAAAACTGGCCCTATACTAAATTAGATCTGTAGTTTTTGAGTCCAATCTGTTAAGTCGTTTTTTCATCAAAAATGTTTAAAAATAAGAAAAATCCGTAAGATAAGCACGGTGAAGTTTGAATAATAGTATGTTTTACGTCGCAACTACAGAACAAAGCCTCCCCTATTGTGTACAACACCACGTCCATGTCTGTTACACAAAGTGTCTCTTGACGTCACGTGAAAACTATGATTAGCAGCCATACTTAAGGGATACGATATAAAATCAATTGATATTGTTATTATCCTACGGCGAAAGTCGCTAACCAGACATTGTAACATCAGCCCTTAATCAATAAGAGATTATAAATAAGGATATGGAATAAAATTAGCACCGTCAAATTGGTATCGCGTGGTAACTCGGATCTTCCCCCAGACCTGACGACGCTTGACCGACGAGACTCCACTTTCTTGAGGATGTCCACACGAACATGGACGAAACGTCGACATTTTTACGGCTCTTTGTAGGGCCAAAAATATCTCCAAATAGAGCGCGTTACCGAAAACACACGATGTCTCTCAACATCAAATTGATTCCCACACCGGCATAGCGGTCAGTGCAGCAATGCCGAGGACCCGGATTCAAATACCAGTGGAGGTGAATCATTTTAGCTTGCCTAGTATATCGAAACAATACATATTAGGAGATTAGAAGCTAATATTAGGAGCTTGATATGAGTTTACAGAATTTTAAAATACTACATGCATTGTTGCATGCATTGTGCGCTATGTATATATATATACTACACATCTATGTACACACATCTATGTATGGATAACGACAGTAGTTTTTCTGTGGCGAGTACATAACTGAATTTGTAATCTCTCGCCGCTTACATGCGTTGACCAAAAGCCGGCTATTGGTAACGAGAAAGAGAGATTACATGATATCGCATATACTTAGTACGGGAAGACCTGCTAGAGGGATGGCCGAGAAAACTTACCTTGACCACCGTTTTATAATCTCACGTGCTGAGTTTTCATACTTTATTTAACTTCCTTTCCCCGACGCCCTTGAAACTTTCGCGCAATAGACGATTTGAAAAATGGCCGCTTGCTGCCATTTCCAGGGACGATGAAAATTATGGTGTAATGCATTTCTTCTGAAGCTACGTTTTCGTAGTCTTTTTTGACTCCGGAAAAAAAAGTTATCTTCTTTAAGAAAGGAGTGAAAATGAACTACATAAAGCCGGTATACACCCTCCTCACAGTCCCCTTAAGTGAACTTAAAACGCACAGGATTCAACAAGTCGTATGAGATATTCTAGCCATTTGGCTGTACAAGGATTACTACGTCTGCGGGGCATCTTGGTTTGATTGTCCGGGCGATTTACTGTTATACATTATAATTCGAAGAAAATGAAAACCACTAAAATTGCACCATGGCAGTACTCAATTTATGCATACCTGGATGTAATCGAATGCAGCAATGGATTTGTTCCTTGTGCTACCTGGCCGTTGTGCACCGGCGACAGCAAAATACCGGAATTCGATGGCTTGGCCCTACACGAAACCAAACCCACCAAGCAGCCCACCAAAACGATGAGCGCGTATTTGTTTATCATCTGCAATTCGGGAATCGCGGATTACTCACAAACAAGTTAAAATGATTGAGTTATATAATGACCAGCCATACGAGCCGAGTTTGAGTTACATATATGTATAGGAAAATTGGCCTGCCGTGTTGTAACCATGGCTTGCTGTAATGTTGAAGACATTTTGGCCATATTTAGTGTGTTTTAAAGGTATTTATCACTTCTGGGTATAAAGGTACCTGTCACAGGAGTAATCCCTACATTAAATGCTTTTAAGTTAGGTGAAATAAAATATAAACAATCGAGACAATTTACTACCAGCAATAACTAAAGCCCGTGAAGCGCACTAAAAACCAGTAGTAACATAAACTAACCATCCCACGGCGCGGAGGCACCAAAAACTCTGACAACCCACAAAACAGTATTTGCGTTCAGGCATTAGCATAGAATAGTGTAGGTTGTTCTTCGGTATTTAAATATAACAATTTGCTTACCCATGCGTCCATGCTTGTTAACTAGTTTGACTGCAACATTGCGCCCTAGTCGCTGCTCATCTTATATAGGTAGACGATCTGTTGAGCTACATTAACGGCTAGCTGCGTTACTGCATTGAATTCGCACTTAGGCAAATGAAACAGTGTCACGGCAGGTCATCGGGTGCAGAAGCCCCATTCGTGCGAGGGCCATCTCGCAGAGATACAATCGCCTCTGCCGCCAACAGTGGCAAACGGCAATGGTAAATTCGATTAGATGTAATAATATCGCCGTTCGCGTGACACGATCAGCGTCGTGCGATGACCCAAAACGAGTTGGATTATCGAAGTGTGCCGTTGCATGTGCTCGAATTTAGATGCCATGCTTGGTCTAGTCTGCACAGCGGGCGGTTATCATGATTGGTAGACAGGCTTTAGTGTCATCGAAGGACCATCAAGTCTTTTCATGTTAGCTTTCCATCCTAGTGTTGGGCTCCAAGAAGATTATTTTTAACTCAAAAATGTGCTTTCTATGATTAACACATAAAGTGCAGTAACTTGTTTGTAAACAGATGCTCTCATTGTAAATCATTAATCAAAAAGTGATTACGATAATGAAAACGGGGCATCATCCAATCGCAAGTGCAGTGCATTTAATTATTCGACTCGAGTAAAAATACCAGACAAGTCGTAAATGAGTTGCACCAACAGGTTAATGGGCGTGATGCATGTAGGTGCTCACGTTGAAGTACAAGTACGCCAAGTTCAAACGGTGTCCAAAAGCCAATCCCTATAATAATGTTGTTTGTAATGTTTCAACAAGAACTACCGTTCTTTCAACGTTTAAAAACCGTTCAAGTTATATTTTTGAATGATTTATATATGCCCAATATTTGCCAACTTGATGCGACGTTGGGATCTCGGACCCACACAACCAAAAGTGGGCCTTTTTGGTAGAGCTTTTTTCGTCAATTGGAGATTTTTTACCTAATTTCATGACAAAAGTTGAGTCGACACAGTTCAGAAAAGTATGAAAGCCCGTGCCTCGGCGTGCTGGTGGGAGGATCAAAAGTTTCAAAATTTTTAGATTGCCTTCGCATGGTATTTGTTTCTTTGTTGTTATCGCGCCTTACATTCCAATGCTAAATTTTTTAAGGATATTTTTTGAAAAAAATTTAATTCCACAAAAATGAAAATCCGTGGCGGAACTGAATAAAGATAAAATTGTTATAGTTAAATAAAAATTAGGATTGATTGTTTTTGAGAGCTATGCCTAAACGTCAAAGTGAAGCCCAGATTTTTGAGACTATCAGCCCAGCGGGTCTCCGAGGCCCAATCGGCGAAAAAGGTTATTTCGCCAAAAATTAAATTTTCGCTGCTTGAAATTTTTATCATGACCAAACTTTTGACAAGTTGCTGGAATGTAGGAGTCTCGACCCCATGCGACCATAAATGGGCCCTTGGTATTGGGATTATTTTCTAATTTCTTTACGAAAGTTGAATGTTTCCACACATTAGTTCAGAAAAGTATGATGCCCTCGGCGAGGGAATCCAAAATGTTCTGAAATTTCTGGTTGGCTAGATGGTATTCGTTTCTGACTTATTCTTGAATTACTGATTCCTGATTACATTTCGATGGTAAAATTTTGAAAACGTCTTTTTTTGGAAAAATGCATTTTGCCTAAAATAAAAATAAAATTTCTCAAAAAATGGTTTTCCAATCTCAGCACCAGCAAGACAACACCCAAGCTGCAACGGCAAGCCCATGGAATTACGAAGCCGGCATTGCAAGCCAAAGACCAAATTCCGTGGCGCAGCTAAGTTTTCCCTGATTTTTTCCCTCTGACAACTTTTCACTTTCCTGAATATGATATCAAAGAGGCTGAAAGTCCATTTTCTGTCATGGATTAACATTTTTTAAATCTCGATTTTACTTAAAAGGACCCAATGCGTGCTGCATTTCAATTTCAGTTCGTCCAGGAAACCCCCAGAACGCCCTATTTCGGTCACGTGGAAATTTGTAGTCTCGGAAAATTCTTACTGGTTGAAGCAAATTCTCAGACATTGAAATTTAAGGTCGGGGGAGGGGCAACTGGGAAAACCCACCCGATTTGAAGTTTATTTTAATTACTGCAGCTAAACTAT
>QKMV01003652.1:0-11178 GCA_003287335.1 Lednia tumana
GTATCCAACATGGCAAACCGTTCGGTCACCCATGACCCAGCGCAATGTTGCTTAACTTCGGTGATCTCACGAGAACCGGCGTATCCAACATGGCAAACCGTTCGGTCAACTGTTATTTCTATTGGCTTTTTGTCATGTCTAACACAAAACTTATAGTCATCGTCCTGAAATTATTCAATTTCAATCAAGCTCCAACTCTTTCTGGTCGTTACTTTGTGTGCTGAACGGACTGGGATAAATCCGTTGATGGACGCAGTTTTGTTTTGCCTTAATTAAATTTCAAAATAATTGGATAATGGAGGTACTGTGAGAATGAAATGTTTCGTTAGAATCAAATGAATTTGTAAACATCGCGGTCATAGATTCTATGTTAACATTTATCTTTCTAAAACAATAGTTGGTTAATTGTTCTCATATTCTACTCTTATCTCTATAACGTAACCGAAAACTTCTTACACATTCTTAATTATATTCCCACGTTTATCTGACCGTGTCGCATGAATTTCAATTAACTTTATGCCTAGATACTACTACACCTGTTGTTCGGACTGCAGACTAGTTGCATTGGGATGTGAACTCGGAAATCGGACGTCCGTATTCATGAAAGGAATTGTAAGGAATCTCGTCCTACACGGCTAATGTTTGCACGCATACACGAATAGACAGGCACAACATGATGGGTGAGAAATACGGATCTAGTGTCCGCCCAAAATTACCCAAAAAAGTATTTCGCCTATTTCAATAAATTGAAAAATGATAGAAAATGTATTTTCTGTTTTTGAGGTAAGAAAAAACTCTTCTCTTCGTAGTTCGAATTATTGAATGGCTGCAGTCAAGCTAGGCGGTGAATATTAGGAGATTACATACACGTTTCTACGCTGATCTAGGAAGCTTCCTAGAGATAGGAAACGTACACACATGAGGGCTCACTGGGCTATAAAAGCTATAAGTGTGCCAGTGACATTGTCTACATTGCCCTAGGCCTATCCACCCCCATTTGACCGCACCGCATCGCACCGCATCGCACCGCATCGCACCACATCGCACTGCATCGCACTGCATCGCCAATGTGCTATTTAATAGGAAACCGTAATACATAATCACATCGTAAACTAGTGATAACGACGAACTCGCGGCCTACATATTATGCTAAATTGAAGCTGGTATAATGTGAGGATTTTGCTGGAAGTCACCAATTATTAACATTACGATTAGTTTTTAATTTTATGGCATGATTTTTTTACACCCGCTTTAAATAGCTTTCTTTTTTCTTCCATAGTAATAGATAATAAAACTAAAAATGCGTAAGTAAAAATGAAACATTTCTCTTTGACTTTTCCGGTATTTTTCATGGAGTTGGCTGAACTCTATCGTAATTGGTCATGTTTGTCGAATCTATCGTGTTCTTGATTCTTGACCCTTCGAGTCTAAAAGTGTTATTATGACTTAATCTGACTGCTGTTAAATTCTCGTGATCTGAACAATCAACTACCAAAGTCCGTATGTGTTCAACTAAATACGATCGATAATGTTGAGCATGCACAGCACATCCCGTGTTGTTCGACAAAAAACCAAACGTCTGGCAACTGCTAGCCGCGTCAGCCAGAAGCGTGCAATTTTTCAGTCTTAATTCTTGCCACAAGATATTTGTCTCTGATAATTGTGTTGGTTGACCGCACCGTGCCGCGTCGGGCCGCGTGCGTTCCACACGCCAGTAGATCAAGGAGATGGTTTGGACTGACTCGTTCTTTATCTTGTTGCTAAGTGAGATTGAGACAGAGAAATAGTGTTATCTAATATCTCGTCAGTCCACGTGCTCTTAGTGCAGTGTCACGTGTGCTTGCTGTTGAGCCGACACAGAATTCCACGCTCCACAGTCCGTAGTTCCTACTCCCTAGGACCTAGACGTTCTTGGTCAAACTTTCAAGACTACGCACCAAAATGATGAACTTTACACGTTTATTTAGTCATTCATTTTACAATCAAGCATAGTATGTATGTTTGCATCTCGTTCAAATGCTTTCATTGCGTAAGGATTGAAACAATTAGGTTACGACTGCTGGCAAGCTGATGTGATATTGATTGTATGTACATACACCGAGTCTTCCAAGTGTCCACAATGGATGGACCCATTTGAGCTGAAGGAAATTTATATCAAAGCCAAATCCAAAGCCAATCGTTCAACTTTATTTACCTCCTGTACGATATGATAGCGGATTAATTATCCACACCGCATGGTTTTATTAACATTGTTATGCGTTATTTATAAGAAGTTTAGTTGGTACACTATTTCCATTATTGGCGTGCATGCCAGCAATTCAAGGAAGCTTATTTAGTTCTGTCATTTGTAATTAAGTTTTTGCATTACCTATTTTTAACGTGAGAATGAAAAACGCTTTGCTTCAAAGTTTAAACTCTTACTGAATTATATAATTTCGTGAACCATGTCATTCATTTTATTATGAAAATAACCATTCTTACATCATGGACATGCCGGTGAGAACGAATCACAGTGATTTAGTAAGAGAGTTATGATATGAAATTGTTTGGGAGTGTATTTTCCACGTTTCTCATTGGATGGTAGCCGGCTGTTGTGCGGAATGCAGGTTGAAACGTATTGTTGGGAAGCACTTGACGAAAACAACTAGTCTTATTGCATGGGAACTTACTGTTCACTTTGCACTAGTCTCTGAAATTGTTTCAAACTTGAATTACTTGAATCGGGTGAGGTAGTCGAGCTCTATCGTGCCCCTTCACAGTGACTCCAGTGACTCCAGTGACTCCAGTGTCTCCAGTGACTCCAGTGACTGTCCAGTGACAACGGGCAATACATATATTTTAGTTTTGCGATCCGTATCGTGACATGTGTGCAGTGATTGGTGTTTGCAGTACCGTCTAATCTGCAGTGGTGTTACCCTCGTGTGCAAGTGCAATGATCACTTGTCTTCTTCCGTGCATTATTGGCGGATAAAGTGCTAGCAGAAAGGGAATTGCGCTTCCAAAATGGGTCGGCACAACTATGCAATTGAAAGCGTGGTCAAAAAGGTGCCAAGTGACGGCGGTGTCCCTCCTTCAAAGAGCAGCGCGCCGAGCCGGCAATTCACGAGCCGATCCACACTTGAACCCAATCCGAATCCCCCAATAAGCCACCCCAGCCCCACCCAATATTGCTGCAGCACTTTTACTGGCCACGCGGTGCACCAGGGACGCTTTCAGTATTTAGGCGATCGCCCATTAGAAATAACGAGCTCTTTGAAAGGCTATGGAAATCGGGTGAGTTGGTACAAAATCACAGTCATAATCGAAATCATGTGTTGAAATCCCATTTCACAAAAGAATGAAAGAAAAGAAATTGAGTGCCATTCCAGCCTTCGAGGAAATATTTCTGAAAGACAATAATTTAATTTCGTGCCAAATCACATGGTTATTTGCCAATAGGTCATAGGTTTAGCGTGTTCCATAGTACGAGGAAGGTTATGGTTGAGCGATAGACATCAATATCAACGAACGAGCATCTCCGTTCAACATGATCTTCGTGTCATGGCAATTCACAGATCGCCGTCGATTTACCAGACAGGGATGGATCGTGCGTGAACTATCCGATTCAGTTGGAAAATACTATCCTTTCTTCACGTTACAACAATAGATGAGACTTTACCACCATCCTAATTAATAAGACACTTTGCTAAGAAGATGCCAAAAGAATGTAACTCCTTTGTGAAGAAAGCAATGTGTTCACTTGCGTTGTCTCAATGGGTGTGGGAATATTTTGAAAAGTGAAAGGAAGAATACAGTGTATCGGTTTTTGAATTGACTGATTTGATCTTCGGCAATTTACCAACAACACGTACTACTTGAACGAGTACGAGACCGACTCGCAGTGTTCGGTAATACACTTACAGAATATGTCTCACTAAGGTAGAGCCACCTAAGTTACTTACTTGTAGGTAGGTAGGTGCCTAATACCGTGTACGCCCTGCGGTAGGTACCTATAATATAGCCCGGGGTCGACGTTCATAACGCCCTCAGCAATCACGTATTGAAGATTGTAGATTCTTTTTCTGCACGCTAAATTAAGCTATTCACTGAAAATTGCATCGCTTCTTCTTTTAATTGCTGATCTTTAGCGATAAGTGCATCATGTTTTTATGAGTTAAAGCCATCGGCTTGATTTTTTATAAAGTTCTCAGTCACCCATTGGTAATAGTTTACAAAAAATGAATGGGCCTCGTCTCGGATTCGAAACGTATAAATGCTTCTTTCACGTTTCGCTTCACATTTCTTACCAAAGGTATTTTTAACATAAGAATAAAAGCCAGGAAACCACAGTGCAATTGCCGTGTGCATAAAATGGTCCACCGATTTATTTTTCCCGCGTAATTCAGCAAAATAACTTTCTGGGCTTTCGTTTGTACGGTCACACGTAATATTCTGGAGTCATACCTCAAGCTGTTCGCATTTCCAACTCGTTTGAGTAATTTCAAACATTTCTACCCACGAAACTGTGCGAGTGCTTAGACTTTTTTCATGATAATTGTCATGGCACTGATGTCACGTTCAAGTTTTAAAAACGTTAGTACTTTTCCAACGGCTTTGGCAGGGAAAGCCAAGGGCTCAAACTCACGTCGAGATGTATTTTATATTTGAAATCTGAGTCGTCATAGGGAATACGTAACGGCCAACGGAGATAGTTTCGTTGCTCTGATCATATCTCAAGAGTCAAGAGACAATTCTAAGGAATTCTATTTTTAGCAAGTTGCATTGTTTATTCTTTAGTACGGAACAACGGTAGGCTATTGATGGCTGCTATTGATTTCTTGTAATCAATCACCAATGACAATGGCATTATTTTCATTACAGGGCTGTTCGTCAGACGTTATCTACAGGACAGAGACCAATGCATCATCGCGCTGGTGGAATCTCAACGTGCGCGGATGGAAATATTTCCGGTGGATTTCAATCTTCACAGCAATTCTCTTCGTTTTAGGTTTAATCATCTTCTTCTCCGTGGCTGGTTAGTCAATTCATAATGTGAAATCAACTGGTGATTAATGAACACGAGAGGAACTTAGGCTAGAAATATTAGTCAGTATCTAGTGACATGGGGTGATATTTCATTTTCAATCGTCTGAATTTGATTCGGAATTGTAACCACTCAACGGAAATAGCTTATTAGTGTGTGCCAAGTGAAACGGTTATCGAGGCTGATTGGCACGACGATCAATTGAAACAATTTAGTTAGATGGATTCAACAGTTCGTTGGGTACGCTTACCAAAGGGCTATATTTACTTCATTTGGAAAATGATACGCCAGCTACACCTCATGGTGTCGTTTGCTGTCGACGTTTGATTACTCCGACTCACGAGTACTTGCGTAAACAAGAGAAAGTGTTCATTGATATTGAAACAATAGGGATTGCTCAATGGAAGAAGCTAGCTGTATAGACACACTATACACCACGCTAGAATCTAGATACACGGTGAAAGATATACCTAACAGATAGAAACATTACCACAGTTATTTCCCACTAACTTTGCACTTGTTTCTAGATCTCCAAAGTGAAGCGCCCAGCGTTACAAGAAAAGAAACATTTTTCGACGCCGGTGACGGTGGCGGTGTTGGAGGCGGCGGGGGAGGCGGCAGGCTGTTATCGAATGATGTCGTTACGCTCGATAGAAACGTGCTCGAGGATCTTGGCGGAGTCACTTACAAAGAGGCCAATTACCGAGTCACCCCAGGTCAACCAGTTTCGGACAACTTTAATCCAGGTGAGCCACAGATCGAGATTTATCAATCAAATGGAAATCAAGTTATCGCTCCAGGCGATTCGCCACGAAATTGCTGCCGCAGTAGATGGTAATTTTCTGGTAAATGGAGCAGTGGCTATTTTCGTAACGTATAATTTCGTACTCGTAAGCCGTAGAATTGTTATCTTTCATCTATTCGGTGACCCTCAATCCGTGGTCACTTAAACAATTGGACGAGTACGTAATGTCCACTTGATATTTGAATTGCATGTTCAGAATTCCCACAGCACAGCATCGTACACATTGTGCATGTGATCTAGTTACCTAGTTAATTGCAATAAAACTTCGACATAAACATCGTGTTTGTTGCAGACTCTGAGAAAGACAACAATAGTTCCTCTGACCAAGATTTCATGCAAATTGTCCGAGCACCTGATCTGGTGATATCAACAGTGGTACGCGTCAACGATTCGTCGCCTTCAGGCCACGCGACTTCAAAGGCACCTGCCGACTCCAAGGAGAAGAGCTACTCGGATTTCATACACACCATCCCAGAGCTAGTAATTCAAGTCTCCACCAGACAGCAGGACGAAACCGAGCTGCAAGAAAACGAGAGTAAACACGTAATCCCTAAGAAGAATTCCCCCTATGAGGAAGCGGAGGAAATAATGATGACATCCGACAGAGACCTCGGCCTCGGCCACGCCGACGTACCAAACCATCGAAACTACCAGGCGACGAATGCACATAGCCGGCAACCAGTTCACCCCACGATACCGTCGAGTATCTTGGCGAAGACCAAGGAGCTCCTCGGCGACCCTTTCGCCGCCCCGGCCGGCGCCCCGGGGCCGAACGACACGGAGAGCACGTGTTTCTCGACCAGACTCGACATGTGCAGGGGGGTGCTGCCCTACGACCTGACCACGTTGCCCCTGGTGCCGGGAATCAGCCGACTGGCTGACCTGGACGCCGCCCTACCATATTTCGAGATGATTGTGCAGTCGGGGTGCAGTCAAAGAGCGACGCAATTCATCTGCTCGGTGCTGGAGCCCGAATGCCAACCGATGGGGAACAGCGTTCTCTCTCCTTGTCGAAAAACTTGCAAGGGTAACAACCCATTCTGGATTCAGATTTAACACCCGATCCCCCCCCCCCCCCACACGGCTCTCGGGGAACCACCGTAGTTTTGGGAAATGGTTCAAACGTTTTTATTCTACCACTAGAAATACGTGTGGGCGCCAACTTGAAACTACCAAAACTCCCTAAAGAACAAACACCCTAAACAAGCATTGGCAGACGAAGCAATTTCAAACCTTTTTTTAACGTGTTGTGATTGACTTCCAGTTTAAAAACCACTTTACGTTCTAATTGAAAAGTGTTTGAGAAATGAAAACAAGTTGCCAATAAGTTAGTGGCGAGCTTAGTGCATTGCTTCTCCTTGGCCGTGGAACAGAGTGGTATTTAGAACGTCCATGGCTTTGGTGTGGCGTCCTCGAAAAAGATTCCAATTTCCTCTGCCAGACGAAGTGTGGCGGGAAGTCTGCGGGAAGGTAACAGTAACTGCACACGTATCCACTGAAAAGGTCTTTATTGTACCTTTCGCACGCCGCACTGAATTCGGCTGGGGTTTTCGTGTCCCCGTGCCCCTGGTAATTAGGCATCGTGGCATGCCCGGGACCCCACTCCGGTTTTACTGGCGCTGCCGCTGCTGGCACCGGAACCGTTGGCCTGGGAACGGCCGTACCTTGCTGTAGCCTTCCGGTCAAGGCTTCCAGCACCCTCGCCGGATCCGCGGCCTCCGCCGCCGTCAGCCCTAGCAACACTGCCACGTCCGCTGATGGCAGGGCGACTTCCATGCTTTTGGCCTTTAGTTGTCTTGACCTAAGCTGCATACGCTTCCCTAAACACGCAACGCACTGCACTTAGTTCCAAAAAAAAATCCCCGCACTTCCCGATCCCGGACGGGCCCCCATGTGTGGCGGGAAGTCTGCGGGAAGGTAACAGTAAGTGCACACGTATCCACTGAAAAGGTCTTTATTGTACTATGGCCAGATGCCGACTGACTACTTGGGTCCAGCGTACCCACCAACCGGGGGTTGCCGACCCTGTCTTATTACCCCTCTTACCTCCTACCCCTACAGAAGCAATGCTATTAGCTCGTCACAAACTTGTAAATTGTAATTTGTAAATTTGTAATTTGTAATTTGTAATTTGTAATTGTAATTGTAAATTGTAAATTATTTTAAAAACGCATCAAAGAATAATTTTAAACTATTTTCAAGCTAAAAATCAATCAAAGCCACGTTAAAATAGGGTTGAAATGGTTTCTATGACAATTTTTATCGGCGTAGTTGGTTTTGAGTGAGTTGTGGCGGTTTCAAGTTGGCACCTGTGCCAACTCTCCTAGGAGAATAAAATAGTTCGAACCATTTTTCAAAACTACGGTTCCGTTTGGCAGAAAACCAATTTACTACCTTTATTACATTACAATTAGCATCGCGCAATGGCAGTGGAATTAATTTTCTCTTTCTATTCCTATCAGCCGTGGCAGAAGATTGCAGCGATTTTATGCTTGCGACACTTGACTTGTCAAAAGTGTTTCATTGCGACCTTTACCCAGATGTTCGCGATGCTACTCAGTGTGTCAACTTGGCCAAAGGTAAGGAAATGTGTCAAACGAATCTCATCTCGACCACCGCACCGGCTGATTGAGTGCATGTTCAGTAAAGGCTACAGGGTGAGCAAGCCGCACTGTATCGGTACCACCTGCAGAGTACAGGCCACGGCCCACAGGCTGCGTAAGTGGTCAATTTCCTATGCGTCGATTATAAAATATTACCACTTTTGCATCCACTTTTCTGTTGCCTACTGGGTGGTGATGTTTTTTTTTAGAGTAACCCCCTACCAAAATGAATGCCTTTGTTTTTTAAAAAGACTACGTTTTCACTGAAGTCTACAGGCATATGGCGGCGTTATAAAGTTGATACAACCAGAAACATGTAGCTAGCTTTGACTTTTAAAAGGATTGAAAGATAAACAACGACGTTGACCACCGTTGACCACCGTTGACCACGTCGATGTCACGTCATCGTCCGCATCGGATGACAAAAACACTCCTGTTTGTGGCAGATCAACCCTTTTTTGGCGAACATTAGTAAAGCACTGGTTTTTCGTAGGTAAGCTTTCAGTGTTGCTGGTTGATGAGAAATATGTTTTAAGTCACGCTCTGTACTAAAACGCAGCTGGAGACTTTGATGGGATTGCGTTATCGAGCAATTCTTCGATTCGAAGTGATCGCAAGGAAATTATTTAAATTTCAATTGCGCCTATTTTAAAGTTCACAGTGACACTCGGTTCAGGTTTTCCACTCGCCCACTCGTCCTCGTACTAGCTCTACAGTTTGCAAACACTGGTTACCTAGACTCTGGAGTAATTATAGTTTTACTCTATTTAGTTTACGGTTGATAAATTGTTGCTCAATATTTATCAAGAAAGGATTTATCAACACATGACGAGCTTTTCAGATCTCATTCTGTCCATGTGAAAGATATGACAACTATCCATGTCAAGTTGGCATTTGTGGCGTGCTGCCAATCGCCTAATTAGGAGAGGTGCAGAAAATCTGCGATCAGATGTCCTTAGCAAAAAGTAAAAATCAAAATAGGATCTTCAGTGAAATTGCCTATGAGTTAGTGAAATGTGGTGCGGCGTCGTAGTGAAGAAGAAGATTAAAATTGAAGAATATTGAAATCACTTCAAAAATACCTGCCCACTCGAGGACTCGAACCCCGGACCTTTTGCATCAATGAAATCTGCTTTGCCACTGAGCTGAGCAGGATACGATATTTCGGAAGTGAATTTAATAGCAATGAGTGGAAAATCTCAAAAGGTCTGGGGTTCGAGTCCTCGAGTAGGCAGGTATTTTTAAAGTGATTTTAATATTCTTGAATTTAATACTAGCCATGTAAATGGTTTAACATTTGAAATCCTTGTCAAGATTAAAATTCACCGTCAACACCACAACAAACCAGATAGTTAGGAGGAGAAAATAAGAAGAGAAATAGACAAGAAAAAAGTGGTCAGTAATGAAAAAAGCCTTATCTTGGTGTTGAGTGAGCATGGAATGAAGTGACAGAGGTGAAAGGTTAATTTGCCAAGGACCAACAAATATGATAATTAGAGCTTAAATGGTACGGAAATGAGTGAGGAAATGTATCCTGCTGCTACGGATAAAGCTGCAAGGAACACACGAACCCACAAACACACATACTACCATACTGTACGACGTAGCGCGGGTAGGTAAATCAAAACCCTTTTTTGCTGAGTCAACCACTGTACCCACTGAGCATACATAAAGATTCTAAAATATCATGAACCCTTCGGGTCATACCCAACTATTTGTTATTTTTATCATTATTTACCTGCACATTCAAAATAAACAGACATTGGTTAAAATTGTGAAGACTTTCAGAGCCGTTGTTTAATGATCTTTTATTATTTTCGGTTTTTGTTGTTCATATTGGCGGTGGTGCTCTCTCTTAAAACAGTTGTCGGCCCCAGAAAGGGCCTTATAAAACTGGGTTCCGACGTTTCGACGGCGATGGCGCCGTCATCTTCCCCTGTTTACATTTATAAAACTTGTCTGAAACCATGGTTATTGCTGTACCATGGTCTGAAACAAGTGAACCACCACCAAGTCCACCTGAAGATGCCATGTGTGCCACCAAAGGTGAAACGTCGTCAACAGACAAGTTTGATAAATGTACACAGAGCACAGACCGAAAATAATCAAAGATCATACATTCTTTAGTTAACACTAAGTCGAAGGTTGTCGGTGGAATATTGAAAAAGCGATTTATTTTAAACTACTAACTTTTTGAAAACTAAAATACACAGAGGTGGATTTGAGATAAACCAAGCACATGGTTTATCCCTACACACTTCTAGCATAGAAGCTGAGGATGAGTCTTTGCTTAGATTTGGCATCGGGGTCGGGTAGGTATAGGTACACTTTATTGTTTTTACTTCACCACCCAAGCCTAGGGTCCCTAGACGTTCTTGATCACACTTGGAAGATTTCTCACCGAGATGATGACGTATGAATGTTTATTCATTAATTCCTTTTGCAATCGAGGATATCACGTTTGTTTTAAGCTCGATCTAAATGCTTGAAATGGTAAATATTTAAGCAATTCGCATAGAGCCGCTGGTAAGCATAATTGCGAGTCTGCCTTGCACTCAGGAGGATTCGTTCGTTCTGAAGACCGGCTATCCTGGTCGTGGTTTTTCCTGATCCTTGATTTCCCACGGCAAATTGGCAGGAAAATCCCAGGACGGCTTCGAATGAGGGGGAGAGTGGAGTGGAGTGGAGTGGAGTGGAGTGGAGTGGAGTGGAGTGGAGTGGAGTGGAGTGGAGTGGAGTGGAGTGGA
>QKMV01003653.1:0-11178 GCA_003287335.1 Lednia tumana
CTATATATATAAATAAACTAGATCGTATCGGATTCTGAGCATGATCGGTAATGCCAAACTCTGTAAATTCTCTTTTTTCTGTTTTTTTTAATCGCATTTTTCCGTTTCTCTCCTACTAGTTGAAGATGTGTTTCTTAGCAATCGAACCTTTCGTAAGCGTGTAAGCGACTGTAGCGAGCGCGCATGTAAGCGAATTACAAAGAGACTGGCAAGGAAGTGTTGCAAGACACATTGCACTCATCCAACAACGCGTCTCCAAATAGCGTTACGGTGAAGCAAAACGTACGGAAAAAACCCCTAAAGGTCAAGATAACAAAAATCTCCAACGATTGAAAAGCAAAGTAGAGCACATTCTGCGGGTTTAGTATGAAAGTCAAGTCAACTCTTCAGTGTGCAACCTATCCAGATATGAATAACAATTTCTTGAACAAATTTCTGTTGTGAACGTCAAAATTCTCGTAAGTATTCATCCTTTTCACGATTGTACGAGCCGCCATTGGTTCAGTTTCAAAATCTGCGTCTCCATTGAGATTTGAGACTGCACTTCTGCGATGTTCACAGAGATGCACTTGATATTTCGATCACGAATGCAGCGCGAATATTATTCAGTGCTGAATGCACGTGACCCAGATGCCAATTTGTTGCATGTTGTATTCGGAATAATATTATTAGGTCAATTTCATTGCGTCTTGTTCTACTGAATGACATAATACACGAGATAGCGATAGCTACCAACTTATGAAGCCAAGGCCCTCAGAACAATCATTCCTCTTTCCTGAAGTAACAGGTAAGTCACCGAAATGCAATGACATAGGCTAGTTGATTAGAAGAATATTAAAATCACTTCAAAAATACCTGCTTACTCGAGGACTCGAACCCCGGTTCTTTTGCTCACATGGCAACTGCTTTACCTCGAGTTAGCAGGTATTTTTGAAGGTATTTAATATTCTTCTTATTAATACTAGCCATGTATATGGCTTTAAATTTGTCATTCTTGTCATACCTAGTTGATGTTGATTTTGTGATGATTCAAGAAAAAGCATTTTCCTTTTCAGACTCATTATACGAAAATAAGTTGTATTCTATTTCCAAACATAAACAAGATCGCAACCCTTTGTCTGATCAATTCCAGTGGCTTGTCCAGAAAATTCAAATAAAACTGCTTGGTAATCGCAGCACTGACCTATATCTCTTTCCATGAAAATATGACAAAAGAGTATCAAAAGCGGTTACGTGACCGGAAGAAAAGGCATGGCTGGCTAAATGAGTGATGCTTCAACTCTTAATAAATTGGCTCCCATTAAAAGAGGGTGGCTCTATCTAGGGCGATTATTTTAGCTCCGCTGGATGCATGGTTGTGACACCAGCCATTAGGATGGTAATCATTGATTCGTGGCTGAACGTACAGTGGTTTGTGACTTTTGACCTTCCACTGTGGTGTGTGGCATATCTCAAAAATCGTTTTGAACTGATCTATAGTGTTCTTGGTGGGGGTGTCGTGTTTCCTGAGATTTTCACAAACCTCTTACTTCATTCTTTGAAATCACGAGAGTTCGTTATCTGCTTAAAATTTTCAAAAGAAATGCTTATAATTGAAGCAAGAATGCTAACTATATCTACATAGTATCTGTACATTATTAATGAAAATCAGATGATGCCCTATGGATAAATAGATCCAATTACTTTGAGCTTTCTTCCTTATCAATTAGCTAGATCTTATGCTACAAGTTTTTTCACCAAAGAGCATACAACCCCTAACGAGCATTTACCATACTTGAAGTCTTCTCTAGCTATAACGGTGATATCAAAGTAAACGAATTGATGAATATTTCACGATCTTGAGTGGATGTCTAATGTAAATACAGTGAAACAGGTGGAATTGGATTATGAAGGATATGTTAGTAATAGATTTCAGTGAAGTTTCCAGCTCTCTGCTGAGGTAAGGAATGGGTGGGAGGAAGTGCGGCTCACAAGATGGTATTTAAGTTAATTAATTAGTGCGGTAAGGAGATGGCTGCACTCAGTTGATGGGATTAAACTTAATGTAGGTAAGAAACGGAGGGCGGTTCTTGTCAACATGACGACGCAAAAGCATAATACCGTTCCATATTCAAATTCTAAATATTTTGCGACAGTTGGAAAATTGTGTACGAAAAAATCGGGCTTGGCTACTAATTTCAGGCTACAAGCTACGAAATGTCAATGATTGTACCTCTCAAGCTACATTAAGTGAGAAGCTGAAGCGGTACCTTCTGTTACACTTAATTGTGATTATTGTTATAACTTACAATTTAATAGTTTGGAGTAATTGTTTCATCCCTGGTCGCATCAAATGATTCCATGTTCACGCAGTGGTGACATCTTATTTAAAAAAAACTTCCCCTCGCTCATACTTCGACGCTCAGAAGTTTGGGCTCGGATCCACGCTCGTTGAGGCTTACGCTCCCACCCCCTATCCCCTCAACGAACTACCCACCCCTCCTAGCAATGTCTACCGTCATGTCGAGCAAAAGTAATTACTTTGGGGATGAAGGGTGCAAAAAGTATTGAGAGCTCTTCTGGAACAAGATCGGAAAACCTTTGGTGAAAGCCCGAATATAATTTATGTTTCTTGAAGTTAATTTTCAAATCCAATTATAAGAAAATTATCCTCCCTTAAATTAATTCACTGGTTTAGGTATATACACGCTATATGTTGATTTATAATCTTTTTTGGAAAAAGGATTTATCGCTCACTAATTTTCTGGTGCCATAAATAACAAGTGTGATGCCGATTTGCTGTCGGTATTTCTCGCCTTGAATCAATTTCGACTGGTTTCAAGACTTAACGAAATTATTAATTCACTAAAGGTCAACTCTGATAAGGACCTTCGGTTCATTTCCCATGATTGCTGGACTTTGTCACACAACCCAGATATTTCACTTGCGGCTCTCCGAAACAATAGCATACCAAATTGTCCGAACCCCAGTCAACATTGTTTGTTGAATATTAACGTCGAGAACTTCCTCCATAATTCTACATGGACTCTCAAGAGCATTCTTAAATAATCTCCCAGCCCCTATAATATATCCCATCTGTGTGTATGGACTGTGAAGCATATATAGTTCACAGTTCATTTCACTTCGACTGAATGTAAATCGTGATTCGCTTGCATTCTCATCCCATGGAACTAAACGCTCTGTTCTACACAATGGAGTGTTCAATTATGGCCAGTAATCACGCCGTAGGTCATTCGATGACCGCAAGTGTCTTCGTTATTCGGAAGTATGCTCGTTTTCTGAGGCTACAGACCTGAAAACTTTTCCGGCTCAACACAAGCACAGCAGGTACAAGAAGTCGAGATATTATAACAGCTACAAATTCTTTTTAGCAGCACAAAAGTGCTGTGTAATTTATTACAGGTAATTAAGCTTAAGAATTTCCCATCGGTGTCAATTTGTTTAAAAATGTTCTATCGCGAGTTTTTTGGCAATGTCAGGGAATATTTCAAAAATGTAATGCTTCTTTGCAGGTTCACCAATCTAACGACAGAATTGTTACGCTTTACAAACGAATTATAATGGTGCTAAACTACACCTACTTAAACGTGCTATAACCCGCAAAATGAAAATTTTGGCGAAGACTTGAATGCACAACGGTATCCAAAAATGGGAAATCTAAACAAATTTGAAACGTTTCTAATGTTTTTAAATATAGTTGAGATTTCAGCAGTCGCGCACGGTAACTCGATTATTGCGACAATAGCCCAGGATTATGCATATGATAAGACAAGTTATTTTGCGGTAAGAAAGTATTCTATTGCAGAGTCAATTTTTTCTTGTACGTAGTAAAGCTGATTGAATATGTCATGAATCTCAAATACTTTTTGGGCTCTTCAATAAGGATGCGCAGCGCCTAAATACTCGCTGTGTTGTGAAGAATATTGATATCACTTCAAAAATACCTGCCAGCCTTGAGGTACATATCTACTCGAGTTACGCAGGTATTTTTGAAGTGATATTAATATTCTTCACGATTATACAATCCGCGTTAATGGTTTTAATTTTGTAATCCTTGTCGTTCGTTTTGTGAATAGTATTGCCAATGAGAAATTTTTTCGTGAACCCCTCTAGGCTGAATAATAAGGAGTCTGACCTTTTTCTCCGGTTTGTATGAGAGCATACTTTTTTCTTTCTATCTATAAATTTGTAATGATAGGAGAGATACCTATTTTTTATAAATGGGTTAAGAGCGCTCTAAACCAACTTAAATTACAAGTTGAATGCGTCGACAGAAACGGATCAGCTTTTGCTCCATGTTTCATTATCAATCAGTGCAGCGTCGTGCTTGTGTACGTACACCGCTCAAAATGCAGTCGTGAGCGAGCATACCGCGAGTTAATTCGTCGTACTTGAGATTAGATCGAGGAAACTATCGCAAATGGTGGAGTTGGTTTAGTAACAATTTAATTAAATTTGGCTCGATTATGTGATTTCTCTGTTTGGCTACGAGGCACAATTCCCCAGAAGCATACCGACTCACAGGTCGGGGCTCGGGGCTCGGGGCTCGGAGTCTAGGGTGGGTCGGCTTCAATTTTCGCCGTCGTACGACTTGCAATATAAATGAACTGAGACTATTATTATCACTGGAGGGTCACTCTTATCTTAACTCTCGTCTAATTTCTCACAAGCGAAAAGCATGCGCCGATGTTATTACACTTATTATTTTTGCCGTACAGGTCGGTAAAATTAAACCAGGCTGAGTACAGAACGCTATTACCAAATAGAAGCAAGCCCTACCGATGTAGAAAATATAAAATCGCGAAATCGGTTGAATCCGTTAATTAAGTTAATCGGTGACTACCTAGTACGTGAAAGAGAATTAAAGAAGCATGGTACGAAAATGTATGCTATGGTAACCAAATGAAGTATTCGTGTAAATACCTACATTAAAAAAAACGTATTATAGGATGTATAACTAAGCTGTTAAGTGATTGAGATATTTGAACAAGGCGCACGATGTCGGTGCAAAAAGTTATTTATTTAAAACCGGTGTGAATCAACGTGGATGTCAAGTTGTTTAAATTCAAATTTCACTTTTGAGTAAACACATTGTGTTAGGTGTAAGAATGTATTAACTTATTTGAAAGTCAAATACGTAACTCAAATGAGTAGCAAGCAGTATAAACGATTAAAATACAGCTTCGGGTCTACTTTCATGCAAATCAAAGGCTTAATGTGACGCATTTTGCGAGAGTTTTCATCGCCGACACAGACGCCGTTGAAAGTATAAATATGATACGCAAAATCCCCTTGAAATGAGCTCGTCATATTTTTTTAAGGTCGTTTTAGCATCCGAACCGATAAGTTAAAGTTCGTAATGTTTCAATAAATTAGACAGTTCAGTCGTTTGAAGGTGTTAAGCGCAGCTTAATTTCAAACAAGGACAGGGACCAGTATACTCAAGGCCGAGATCAACATTTGAAGACCAAGATTTCGGGTGTAATTTGTCTTTGAATGTTTACTATGACCAGAGCCCAAAACCCTAAATTCTTCGAAGTCATTGTGTGTGTCATACGTGGGAACAGGTCTAGGATAGGAACCCTTACTTTTCGAAAATTATAGACCGGGACACATGAGCTGGGACATTTCAAACGTAGTTATATTTACATGCACACTATAAAGTATAGGTTTAAAGTTCGAGCTTTGACAACCCCCCCCCCCTTTCCCCCCAACCACCGACATGAAATAGCGTTGTTTTAGGGAATTTCTTCGCTACAACAGCCAAATGCAAGCTTGGCCCCTGAACGCAGCCCTCAAAGCAGTTACACTCACATTTCTTACGACACAACAGCAATCCTAAACGGATCTTACTAGCGTTAATTCATTCTTTAGCGCAATATCTCACACTGTGATAACGTGGTAACCATTCTTATTCGAACTCATTTTCTTTTCGCGTTACCCGTGGAAATAAGCTAGAGCCGAGTTAAAATCCATGTTGCGAAAAGCACGCATTACAAATTTAAGCATTATTCTACTCAAAAGAACTCCTAGCTTAATACATTCCGATGCTGTACTGCACACTTTTCTGAAGCACTTTATTCTGTTTCTATTATTGTGGCTGGTTTTTTCAAAACCCCTCTCATGAGGCAAGACCCTTTGAAGAGCCCAAGAGCGCAAGTGCTTTGTGCTAATATTTGGTGTGTATACATCACGATGAAGTACTGAGTGGGCGTGGTTAATGAAAGGCCTGCTTGCTACAACGATTGGTTCAGAGAATGAATGCAAGTAGCAAATATATTATAAGCAGTGGTGGTGAGTTAAGCCAAGCTTCATTGAGCCTTTAGTTAGAGGCAGCAGCTATTTCTGGATGCATTGTTTGATAAGCTAAGTGGATCAGCGGTCCCAACGAAGCAGACACGCTTTCTGACCAAGACTTACATGAGGCTGCCATTGAGCAAGAGAATTAAAAAAACTCACAATACACAACATAAATATTATGTGCTGTGTGTGGATATGAGCTTTGGTCTTTGCGCTTGCCATAGATACTAAAATTGAAGAAAGCTAAGTTGGAGAATATCATTCCACAAAAAAGGAGGCATGTATATTTTGAAATTTCGTTGGTTTCATGGCAGCTGTATTTGATTTGATTTATTTTCATACGCGTCCAAGTGTTTTATTCCTTTCGTTTTGTTTCATATACAGTAATGTAATGTGATATCTGCATAGCAGCTGACAAAAAGCTACGGTGCTCGCTAGCAAACGCAAACGAATAGAATTAAGATGATTTATTTTGACTCGAGTACAAAACTGTGTAAACTTCAGACGAGAAACAATGTTTAATTTGAGAAGTTAATATCATAATTTATAATAAATTAGAAATGGTTTTGCTTAGCATTTTACAAGAGTTGTGCTCGAATACGAACTGTTACGCAATTGCACCAGGTAGGTACGGTAAATGATTTCGGACGAAACTTTCCGAGCGACGTGTATTATAATTCGTAAAATGCAAAACTGGAAAGAATAATTGCTGCAATAAAGTTTCACGTTTCATTAATTAATGCCTATTTACTCTAGCGCTCCCGTTTAACGACATTTTAAATTAATAAAATTTTATAACTAAGCTACTCGGTTCCATTTAAGTCGGCTTTCTAATGAGAAGCAGTAAAATGATGGAATAAATCTTCTTTACAGTCTCCCCAAAGAAATGGATTTAACTTGAAGTTATCTTATTTTGTCTCTAAGTCTTCACCGTCTTGAAAGTTGCCTAAGCAGCTAGGTGACGAGGGAATTCGAATGTCGGACGGAAGTCCCTGCTCTTCCTATTGCATTATTTGAGCACCACGCCAACGGCAGCGGTTCGACTTGAAGATGCTTTGCGCTGCGGTAAAATAGAAGGATGTTCCACTTACTAGACGTAATGCGATCTCAATACTTTACTTCACTCCTTTTATTGGTAGCCGCATAGAAAATGTAGCATTTTATATTGGTAGTGTAACTGAATTATTAAATCCATCAAAACGAGTAATTTTGAATAATCACAATCCACCGGACGTGGGAGGCCGTAAGCAAACTTATACTGATACCACTTTAACCCAAAGCTATTTCAAATTAATTAATTATCTGTAATCCAAAATACGTACATGAGGTAGTATACTTTTATGAGTGGGCGGGTATGGCCACGTGGCGCTTTACCGACTGGCCAGAGCTGAATGCTGATAGCGTACAAAACAAGTAGTTTTGACCGGGGACAATGCGTGAGCTACATTTAGTGGACAATGCACTGTTCTCGGGGGATGATGATAAAATAATAACCCACCGTTATCGAGCTAAACTAGTCGTGGTTTACGTTCCGGGAAAAGAACGGCCCCAGGTCATGTAAACGCGAGAGAGAGAGAGAGAGCGAGAGAGAGAGAGAGAGAGAGAGAGAGAGAGAGAGAGAGAGAGAGAGAGAGAGAGAGAGAGAGAGAGAGAGAGAGAGATTATGCACCCGTGTTGTGTCGACCCAAAATGCTGGGATAATATGCTGGTAATGCAGAAGCAATGTTATTGCATGGATTATAGAAGGTAGAGACCCTTTGTTTCTTAAAATGTATGGCAATACAATTTCTAAGTCCGTTTATAAATTCATTAGTTGAAAACACTAGATTTTGCGCCTTGTCTAGGCTGAAAGAAAAAAAAAATGTGGGGTTTGCTTCGTAATATTATGAGCTGCAGATAGTTTATATGGGGGTTTATTTTCTTTCTGCACCGAACGAATTGCGTTCGTGATGAAACATTTTATCGATTCTAAAAATGCCATTAAAAACGAGCTCCAATCGCATTGAAATATCATAAATTGAAAATTGAAATTGGCAAATCATGCATCGGGGAGGCAACCTCATAAAGGCAGCTAATGTTGTGTGGATATCAAAGCCGTAGTGCCCTATAGTTTTAAACTAGAATCGTTCACGCGAGACATATCACATTTTTTCCTTTGACTACACGACGCAGTATGCATATATATAATCCTCCCTCGTTTGCAACGAGCCTACTCATTTCTCCATTGACAATCGATTTAAAGAGGATCTATCTGTTGTAGCAATAAGCTCAGAATCGAGTCTCAATTCCGAACTAGCATGCTCTACAAAGTATCAAGCTTCAAACAAATTGTTCACAGTCGCACACGACAGAACCGTTCTCCCAAATAAATTGTACTTATCAGTTATACTGTACCTTTTCAAAAGATCTATTTTCACTGAAAATGTTGCAATGAACGTTTCGTTTCTGAAGGAATTTCGTCTGTCTGTTCCGTCAACCCTGACTCGCGATGAGACGAGAAGAGGGGAGGCGAACCCGGCACCTCCACGGGGTATAACGTCTTCCCGGTGTCTGCCACTTGCTGCTATTCGTTCGATAAGTGGCACGTGTTCCTCCCTAATCCGTTCTGGGGAAACAACCTCCTCTGGGAACGGGACAGATTTAACAACAAGGCGACCAACCTATAAATCGATCAATTTAGTAGTGAGCAGCACGTTTGATGATTTCGTGACATCTTGATAGGAAAAGGATAACGTGAGTATGGTTCATTTTATGGTGATTAATTAAATTATAGACGAGCCGATTTTTTTTAATTAATTTCTCTGCTCTAAAAAGCATCACTGTTTAATTTTTAATTATGCATTGTAACATAACTAACATGAAAATTGTTACTCAGTTACGAATAAAAAGTTTTTATTACTTTACACATCCAGAGAAACGATCCAATTATTTTCGTTCTCTTATATGGCAAAGACAATTGATTAAAAGCTGAAAAAAGCTCTCGAAATAATATTTTCCCGGTGGGGACGGCAGCTTGAAACAACTTTCTGTAGGGCTCAAGTGACTCATTTACATTCCCCAGTGCTCCTAATCTGAGCCTAGTTTCCCAGCTTCCCAGATAAACCGAACCAAATAAAACAAATCGTGGGTCCTTTCGAAATCCCCACTTTTCGTTAGGAATATTCACAAAATGGCGAAAGAAATTGACTGAAATTAAAGGGAGAGAGATAGATATTGCCAAAGTAGAGCCGAAAATCGACAGAATAATTTTTTGTTTGAACAAGATTAGCATCCCTTCGAATTAGTAAACATGCCTGGTGGAGGAAATCACTCAAAATTAACTGTAGATATTTCCTAAATTATAATTTCCGGTCGGAATAATGCGTTCTATGTACAACTGGAGTCAGCGATCGGAAAAATGACACAAAATTGCAACTCTTAAATGATTTCTCGTGTCGTAATGCCATCGGAACTCAACACTCTTCAACAGCTACAGTAATTATTATTTGCAGCACAAAGACATGTTCTAAATCATGACACAATCGCGCGCGAACGACAATTGTCAACGCTGTCACCACGTAGTTTGTCACGTTCAAGTGGACAGCTATGATAAACTATTTCATTTGACACAACAATTTGTATTCATATTATTTAATAACGCGCAGACAAATTGTGTTCTGAAGCTAGATTCATCTATATATACTATTCATCATGATTCGGAAACCTGCAAGGTGACGGTTCGATAGTAAGACAAAAATATAGTTTTCTAGTACGGAACACGAGTCATAGTCGAATTATTATAACAGCGCTCAAACAAAATACAAGCTACAGCAAGAGAAGATTTTCCCTTTGATTCAAAGGCGTCAAAGTTAAAAGTTAAAACATACGAATAAGATCAAAAGTTATGCATAGAATTTTTTCCATGCGAGTTGTTACAATTGTTTTGTATGTAATTCGGTGATACGAATATTTGTATGTTTTGAGGCACCTGATACCATTCGTACATGGTAAGAAAGTAATTAGTCGAAATGTATACATGTCATAACCAGGTCATAAAATTACAATGTCTAAAAGTCGAATACATTTTTCCTTTCGTTCTGCTTTCTACATTGACTCTACCGTCGGACATTGCTAAACGACGAGTTTGAACTTTAAACAACAAAAGCATACATTTCCTCAGCGACAGTAGTTAAAAAGAAGCCCCGAAAGTTTAATGGGCGCAGCGCTATTGAGTAAAATTCCATTCCTAACCTAAATACATCGAAAAGATCGTGCATGAAATTTGTCTACGAAAAGTTCGACAGAATCAATTTTTCATCGAGAAGTAGAATAGATGTGCAGTTTAGTACAAAATAAGACGGGAAGTTGGTTGGTTTAAAATGAAGACGTATGTGCACGATATTTTTCCACTTGAAGCTGAGATCGTTCGAGCATTGATTTCTACATCAAGAAAGGAAACGATAAATGTGCATACACCTTATACCGTATCTTTGTGTGGGTTTTGGTGTGTGTGGGGGCTTACCCGGCTATTAAAACGAGTTTACCCGAGTTTTAACCCTTCTTAAAATTAGTGGGATGGCAAACAAGGGTGTGGATGAATAGTGGGTGAATCGATTTTCAACGAGCGGAAGATGCACTGTGGTTGTGTGTATGTGATCAAGTCCTACATTACGTCAGTCATCTGGTATTGCATTGTATCATACTGTTTCTTTATTTGCATTGCACAATCAAGATACATGCCCAAGTTTTAAATCAAAAAATGCAAAACAGCCGTTGAAAATCGTTAGATAATAAAACAAACTCTCTTTGTACATTCACAATCCATTCTATTAGGAAACTGGTCGATACTTTAAAACCCATGCCAAATTTAAGAGCGCAATTATTTACTTGTACAAATTA
>QKMV01003656.1:0-11175 GCA_003287335.1 Lednia tumana
ATAATTGTTATTTAAAATAAACGTTTTCAGGTCTATACAGTACACACATTTAAGTTTTTTTTTTAATTGAACCAGGAAATTAAAGTTTTTCAATAAAATTATGACGGAACAGCCTGTAAACTGAAAAAAACACCGAACAAACTTTTATTCACAACGTTTTGGGGACTGAAAAACCATTCCTTTCTCAGGGGAATGAGTGAAATTACAAACAAAGAAGTTCAAAATTTTGCAAACTTTTATGTTTTCAATTCACTTTTACCTCAGGAAAGGGACTGTTTTAAAGTTCCCAATATGTGGTGTATAAAAAATCGCGTGCTTCTCGTGCATACACATATTACGTTTTTGGTTTCCGAAACGTTGTGAATAAAAAAAATGTTCATGTTTGTTTCATGTTTACAAGTTTTCCATTATAATGTTATTTACAAACAATAAAGGTCACACATAGTTAAGTCTTCGTGCACCTATAAAAAATTACAGCAAGATCTACAATATATGCTATCACTTCACATAAAAAAACACGACACAAACTAAACGGTTCCAACTATTCTGTTGATTATGGCATAAGTTTCTTTCTCCAAATAAATAGGTAAAGATAATTGTGAAGAGCACTGACTGGCCCTTAGCGTGTCAGCACTCCTTAATATCCCAGCGTTGGGGTGATCGAAATTCCCGTAGCTCTTCAAACTGAGCCAGGCATGATGATCTTCTGAATCTTCTGGAAGCTCTCTTCAATTGGCGCCAGAACGACAATCACGACGATGCTAACCGTCAGGAGGATGATCACTGTCAGGTACAAACCGAGGAGGAATTTCCGCAAACCAGAGTGCTGCAAAGAAAACACAATTTTAGAAGTTTGCAAAAGAAAATTACCTTAGTTGATCTGCATATTATCAGTTATCAGTAAGAGGCTGTAGACAGACGAAAATCACGTAATGTATTCGAGTATTTTGAGCATTTTGGGTATTTTGAAAGTGAGGCCTTTTGGTGCGTATACGAAGACAAAAGATAATAGACTTATATATTTTATTTTGATCGCAGCGATAACTGTGGGGTATGCCAGTTACCACTACCAACGTAAATATGCCGCTTTTCGACCACCACCTCGACCACAAGTGTAGCTTGCCGAGAGCTACTGAAAATGGAAAACTGGAAAATATAAAGGATAGGAGATAAAATCACCTGCCTTGTGTTCAAGGAGTTATTCTAGCATTTGTTTGGATTTGTCGTAGAAAACCAGGGCAGCGTCAGCGAGGCCATTGTATGTAGGATTACATCTGGTACGTAACGCCGCAATTGAAAGGGCACTAGTTCAAAATTCCTTGAACATTCCTATGAATAGAATTATGTAGACTTTCAGAGCCTTTTTTGTTGAATTTCTATGTTTCTCGGTTTGTGCTCTGTTTATTATTACAGTTTTTAAACTTGTATTTTTACTACAACGCTTCGCCTGTGGTGGCACAGGCATCTTCAGGTAGACTTGGTTCTTTTGTTTGAAAAATGTTTCTTGTTTGTTTGTTTTCCTTTGCTGGATTTTTATATTGTTGTTGTAAAAAGAACGAAAAACAACAATATAAAAAGCCAACAAAATAAAACAAACAAGAAAAAAATTTCAAACATTGAACCAAGTCTATCTGAAGATGCCTGTGCCACCACGGGCGAAACGTTGTAGTAAAAGTACAAGTTTTAATACTTTAATAATAAACAGAGCACAAACCGCGAAATATAAAAATTCAATTCCTATAAATAGAATGTTTGTGTCGCTGCCACTGACTTATAAAAATAAAAATAAAAATGTCAATCTTACCGGCGCATCTAAGCTCCTCTCCGATTGCAGCGGGTTTCGACTTGAACTGTTCATGTCCTTCATCGGGAAGGTGTTCACTCGCTTGCTGCTGTTCTTTTCACTTGCACACCCAGCAATCTGAAAAAACCATTGATCATGACAACCATCCAGCTGAAGTCGCATTCAACCATTCACAATAACGCAACACAAGAGAAATTTTTCGATCTTTTTTAGTTTCCCCAACATTGGGGGCATAACACCTAGCGGTTGATGGAATAACTGATGTTCAAATCAAACTTGTAAGTTTTTAAAAAAACTGTTAATAACTGGCAGTTAATTGTTAGAAGTTTTCAGCAGTTTAACCCAGTAATTAACAGTTTTTTTTAAACTATAGTGCTGAAATTAGTCAGGAGACATGGGTCTTAAAAAATTAAAAACTTGGAAGTCTTTGGCCGCCTAAAAGTTGCCCCTACCAACACAGTAGTGTCATGGAGGTGTCCTGGGAGTGGTCGACTTTTAGCAAGCACAAACATTTTGCAAGACTAAATTTGTGCTAATTTCACCGACAGCGTTTAATAATTACGCTAGGTTTACGCCACCTGAACACATACGTAAACGTAGAGACGCAAACGTAGCTTAAATATGAAACTCTGTTGGTGAAATTGGCCCCGAGATGCTTCAACAACATTGACTAGTGTAGCAGCAGACAAGTTAATTCTTGATAAGCTGCTTTAGGCTCATGTCCATCCCTTAATCTTAGCAATAGTTTTAAAAAAAAATCTTAAGCCGGGTTTGAACGGTAATAAATCCACTAAAAGTTTCCCAACGTTTCGCAAACTACGCTGTTCACTTCTTTGACAGTGAAAAAATCTTCTCTTTGAAGCAATGAAGCGATTTATCCCAGGAGAAGTGAAGTGCATAGCTTGAGAAATGTTGGGAATGTTTGAATGATTTTATTTAGATTCAAACACAGTATATTAAACTTTTTTTAAAGTTAACTCGTTGTGAGTAAACTATAGCAGTAAACGTCAAGATTTAACGTGCATTTCCGTTAAGTATTTAATATTAAGTCTCTTAGGGCCTGTTATTCAGTTGCGCGTTAAGAACGTAACGGCTAGTTAACTTTTAATTATCACAGAAACTGCCGATTAGAAAACGTTTTTTTTAGTTATAAACGGGTAACTGACAATACAACCCTAAGAAAGTTCCTCATTTTGCTATACACGGTCTTACCGAAGACCATGTTACCAAATTTTCGCTCGGCTAAGCTATTTGTGAGTAAAGAGTGCTTCTATCAGTCAGGGTGTGGCCATCAGGGAGATTATCTTCTGGACGAACAACAATCAGACTAACAATCGCGACGGCCCACACCCTGACTGTCTAGGCAAGTCTGAGCTGAAACTGTGCAACGGACAAACCATACTTAACCCCAGCAAGGGAAATATTGGGGTTTTTACTCACCGAAAGGATGAGGTGCATGACGACATGGAACGCCACATAGCTGACGAGCACCCAGTCGAGCCAGCCTGGAAGCTCAGCTTTCGCCAGTTTCGTTGCGAAGAAAATGGTCACGACTGAAAAACAATCAAAGTTAAACGGGAAAGCTCAATTGCAGAAGCTGCTCAGAAACTTGTATTCGTGTGTTTCTGTGCTTACTTCTATGTCAGGGTGTTACTAAGATGAGTCACAATTTTAAGAATATTAAAATCACTTCAAAAATACCTGCTTAGTCGAGGATCCTTATTATCCTCGAGTAAGCAGGTATTTTTGAAGTGATTTTAATATTCTTAAAATTAGAACTAGCCGTGAAATTGACTATAAAAGTTTAATCCTTGTCATGAGTCACAATTCTTTACCAGAAAACCTAAACTAACGCTTACCGTCAACAGGTTAATGGCATTGGAATGCGAATAGACTGCGATACTAACTTACACCCTCAAGATACTCTCCTAAAGACATTTTAACACCACGATGTATTCCAAACCGAACGCCGACCGCAGAGGCAGCCAGTAAATTCAATGCAAGGGCATTGGAGGTCTACAAAGCTCTTGTTTTTGTTCATGAGAATCAAAATAACGCCATAACCGGAAAAAATTATACGATACCCGAGCCTAGGCAGGATTCTCTTATAATGTTTCTCTTTGCTGCCCCTTACATCCACCCTGGAATTAACACATAAAAAAATAGCCAAGAAAATCTGCACTCACTAGCTAAGATATGTGCTGCATTGCCGACAAGCCAATGCGCCCAATTGAACAACGGTCTTCTGCTGGAGGTCGGCGCTGGACGGAAGGCAGCCATGAAGGGCTGGATGAACGCCAGCGCGGTTGTGATGGTACCCAGGATGGGGTGAGGGTTGTTCTCCTTGGACCATTCTTGCAGCTCGACGAAAATCAGGACAAAGCCAGCGATCGTCAGCAGCCAGGTGAGAACCATGAAGAACCGATGCCACTAAACCAACAAACGCACTCATCAGATTAATGCATTTAGACATCAACAAGATTTTAAAAGTAGTTTGTATTGCGAAACTTAATACACGTAGGTACCGAAAGTTTGATCAAATATCCAATTCTTGAACATCTTCACACGAATGGCATTTTTAGTTCTAGAAATAAATTCCCTCGCTGCCTACCTTTCAAATCATAAATGAGAAGAACGATATCAAATTCTTAAAACTCATGTCTTTTGCCTTATTTCAGCACTTGTTTTCAAAAAAACTAGTGTTAAACCCATTTAATAACAGTTTTTTTGAGAAGTGCGATCTTTTGAAGGTAATTTCATCCTAATTTTTAAGGTACCAAACACGCTTTTTTTTAGTCTGTAATTACAAGTTTTAGCCGGCGTTAATATGAGCTCGCTCTACGGCGATGCTGCTAGTAAACCAGATGAGCACACTGCTTTTCATCTGACTCTAAGAATACAGATGTGAATATTAATTGAACTTGGGTCTTCTATTATAGAACTTTGAAAGATAATTACTCACAATAACAGACACACGTGATAATTTTCCTACGGGCAGCAATCAGGATAAATGTTCAGATACTCACAGCAAACCACTGATCTTTCCCGCACAGCTGATTTCCGACCCACGTTTGCTTGAAGTATCTGGCGAGGAGGATGCCGATGCTCGCTGCTCCAATCCACGCCGAAATCATGAACGCACCGTGAAGTCGCAGAAGAAGTTTCGAGGCGCTTTTGTATGACCCTCCCTCCGTGAGATGATGGGATTCACTTGTTGCTGCCTTGGTCACGTCATGGTACCCAACTCCATTTGCTGAAAAAACAAACGTTTGGGGAACACGTCATTAATTTGTCGTAATATAGGAGGGAAAGGAATTTATAAGTGAAATACGTCAGTCGTCCCAGCAAAGACCTCTCGCCACTTTACCCCCCTTTCTGAGTCTTTTTGCTGTACCACAGGGCTTAAGCTTCGGTCCCCGCGTATGTTGCCATTTTTAATCTACACGCTTCGACGAGATACTTTTCACAGAGAAGTTGAGCTTCTATTTAACCGTGGAAAGTAATCATTTTCTTGACGGAGCTTTGTAGAGGCTTACTGTGAATTTAGCCAGAGTTCTATCTACAAAATGAGAGTGATTTCCTTACTTTTCAGACTTGATCCTGAGGCAAGCAGCATGTAGTGTGGGTCCCTGATCAGATTGAACTCGACGCCTTTGACAGAAGTAACGACTGGTCGCTGGAACTTGCACGATATTTCTCCGTCGACGAACGATCCGTCGATTAGGCTTACGCCGTACTAAACAAGAATAAGGTTCATGCTTCCAATGGAACAAGACACGTAATACAAAATATGGTATTTCATTTTACGTTGAAAATAAAACTTACTTCTTCTCCATTACTCAACCGCTCGTTGGCTTTGGCGTTAGGAACATTCCAAGACATGTACAAACTCGGTTTACTTCCAGACTCAGGCTGGACGCACTCGACCACGCTATCTTTTCCCTGAAATTGAGAAAATTTTAAGTCACGTTTTCGTTAAGACCATATATTTTGCATTTTTGTCGATAAAGGCAAGACCTCGAGCTTGCAGTTTGTAAATTTGTTTTTCTTCTACTTATAGAGTCTTTGCATTGCTTGTGAGCTTGGCTTGTGGGAAGGTAGCTTACCATTAGTATTGCGACAAAATAATACAAATACTTCCCCTTATTATCCTACACCTGAATTTTTCTGCTGTTCCTGGGCAACTCATTCAGCACAATCATTATACTTGTCCCAAGCTCAGTCTTTACATATTTTCTGCTCGAGTTGTCCATTAATCGTTACGTCCTGGACTTGATTTCAGCGACCTTGTGTCCCATAACATGAACCATTCAACTTCTATACCACACATTGTTTGGCACCTTCTTACTGTTCTTTTATTTGGCACTCCAGACACCTCACTCACAGCTATGGGAGCTCAGCTCAACCTTCAACATTCATGAGCGTATCAACTTGAAGAGGTAGGGAATGGAAATGTTCGTGTTGTCAAACACTCCAGTTTGGAGCAAGACCATTTGGTTTATCCTAAATAGGTGGCGCATGGAATTTTGTTGCGCTGAAAAATCGACAAGTGTTTTGCGTGTGTAGATAGATCCAAGCAAAAAGTCGACTTACCATTGCGCCATCGTCTGAAAGTCCGACGGCGACGTAGACACTCTTTTTAGCTCTCATCTCGAACACAGCCACATCCGGATTGACAAAACAAGTGACGACGGCGCTACAGTCTCCCATTTCAACGCATCCCGCTGGAACTCCAAAGCAAGACTTGGTGTCATCACACCCTTCCGTGATAGGGTCTTGAGTGTCCTTCTCCTACGAATGACAAACAAATAGTGAGACGCCAAAATTGGTTAAAAATTACTGGTCACACAACTAGTTCGCTAACGAATGGTTCTGGACGAATATATATTTTAGTTTCACTTCAATATGCTATCAATTGTGAGGGCTGGTATATGGGGCACCTCCTTTTAATTCTGAAAGTCTCTGGAAATCTGTCTTGTGTGAAATGGTGTTTTCTTAGCTTATATGAACGATTAAATTGTTAGAAATTAATGTGTGTACACCCGCAAATATAACACAAAAATAGCAGAGTGTATCGTTAATCTAAAATTTTCCAAGAAATTGCTTTCAAATCTTATATGAGACCGACTGTAAAGCGACCAGAATAGTGGCCCAGTCAAGCTGCATTCAGCTTTGAAGCTTAAGCGAAATTATAATTTTTCTTATTTTCTCTGTTATCTTGCCGCCAATCTTACCGCCTTTTCCACCTGAGGTCGGAGGGTTGGAGGCAACGAAGTGGTTTTCGGCTTTCGGGTTGTGGAGATGCCTGCTGATTGGCCACTTGTGTCTGTTGCCGACCTCCTCACAACCTCAACTCGATCCGACTGGATCCCAGACCAAAAGGTAGAGTAGTCTTGAAGCACGGTGCCACTAAAAGCAAAACCCGAAATATTTATGACTGGATCCTTTGTTTCGCAGTCTCAAAATACAAACGTTCTAACCTTATACACTTTTGAACTTTAAGAAATGGGGGTTGTAAAGCTAAGGTGGCTGCCAGAGTTAACAGAGAGATTTGGGATCAGTTTGTCGATAGTGAAGGTGAGATGGTGAAGGTGATGGTGAAGGTATCATTACCTAGGTAAATTTGATACCAGGTAAACCACCAGGTAAATTTACAAAATATAACAATAATTGTGTATTGCAGAAAGAAAAAATTGCCCGCAATATATAAATGGATTTTTTATGCTCGTGTCTATTTCCTTATCTTAGCACTAGTTTTCAAAAAGAATGTTTTACAAACTGAGTTAGAATGCCAAGACGTCCACTGAAAAAGTTCCAACGTTTCGCGAACTATACTGTCCACTTGACAAGGATTACATTTTTAAAGCCAATTACACGGCTAGTTATAATTTTAAGAATATTAAAATCACTTCAAAAATACCTGCTTACTCGAGGATTTGAACCCCGGACCTTTTTGCTTACCGAGCAAATGCTCTAAACCACTGAGCTAAGCAAGGTACTGTCCACTTCTCCAGGGGCTTCCGAGTGACAGAAAACAAAACGTGCTAAGAGAACTACCTACAAACAAAAACAAATTCTTTACTAGTATTCTTAAATTTATATAAGTAGTTCTAAATGTTGAATCAGGCTCTGCTAGATTTGTTTATTAGTTCTCTCGTCACGTTTTGTTTTCTTTTACATCAGAAGCCCCTGACGAAGTGGACACTGCAGTTCGTGAAACGTTAGAAATATTTTAGTGAACTTCTTAGCATTTTTACTCTGTTCCCAAAAGAGATTTTTTGAAATGTTACTGGACATATAAACTGTCATTTGCAATATGAGGCTGCAATGAATCAACTCTATCACATACTCGGCTGTTGTCAAGCGTTAGTTCATTAGTGTCAGTAATTGTTACGTTATCATGTTTGGGCATTTAAAGCCATATAGATCAATTATTATTATGTTTAGTTAAGAATTCACTGTCAATATGCTTAATATTATTTGAGTTTTGTTAATCTAGGGTTTATCTTATCAACAGAATCGGCAAGATTGTAATGTTTACGTCACTTCTATGTCCGGTTTTGTTAACGTAGCCATATTTTCTATATACACATATTTTTTTAGAGATATTTTTTAAATTTGTTTATCAACCTAGGCTTACAGAGAGCAAGAGCGCTTTTTACTGCATCGAAAGGTTTCGAGTTCGACTTGCTAAATTGGCTATCGATGCAAGTGGTTTGAGATTTGGTTCCTTAAATGTATTCCATTATGGAAAATTCTGACATCTTAAGTCCATCACAGAGCACGGCAGTCTCTTTTCTAGCTCTCCTATCTTTCCCTTAACCATTTTCCCATTCGAAACCCCTCCTGATAAGCTGCAATATTATCATATCTTCTCTAGATATTTTTAAGATGTTATTGTGTGTGCCTTATATTTACTGGGAGAGCTAATGTTTCCGCCAGGGGCGCAAGTGGAGTAAACACAGGAAAGTATAGCTCGAGAGCCTATTTTGTGGGTGTAACATAGTAGTTGGCATCTCCCTCAGTATGGACTGTTTGTTAACACAAATCCACACAGACTAGCAGAGTGAGAGGCAAAAAGTTGCAATGAAGTAAAAGAAAATGGAAGGCAACCTATATATTTTGTTTGAACAAATATTATTACTTCGCGTTCTGTTGCAAGTTTGAAACAGTTTTAAACTATACACATGTGCCCAACGTGTATAACTCCTATTTTTTCACGGAAGCACCGCGTAAACGCCGTTTATCTGACTTCGCATCGCATTTATCGCATTAACAAACTAATAAAGACAAGAACAATTTCTCGGTGTGCGATAGCCGATATGGGAAAACGTATGGCCCCTGGACACAGTCCTTGAAAACCCACGTCACCACTCTCGACGTCATCAACGGTGACCAGCCTCTCCATACGACCTACGGTTTTACCATACGTTTTCACAATTACCTGCAATTAAATTGTTTTTAACTTTGATGTCATACAGTGTTGGTGTCAAAGGAAGGGAGTGAATTAGTGGACGCACGTCAGTTAAACGCTGATTAGCTATTCAAAAGTTTAAAATTAGTTCAAGTTTTCATTTAATTCATAAAAAATATGACGAATGTTGCTGCGCTATTGAGTTAAACCGCATACGGAATGAGGAAAACGCAGATGAAATTATGTATACATTATTTCAATGGTTACTCACTGGAAAACAACAGATCCCACGTAGTCAGAAGGCGGCTGCCATTCGAAATCTAACGACATCTTTAAAGATTTGTTCCGGTGTGTCACTGTGTTCTAGAGGAAAAACAAGACACGAATAAAATTAGTATAATGTCGTATCTGACACATTTAATCTGATTTATTATTGATTGTGTGGTGTTTAACGACGCACTTTATTGAAAACAGACTCTGTAGCACTGGTCTATTGGCGTCGGTGAATGATGAGATGATAAATAGGGTGATGATGAACTTAACAGGGAGAGGAGAAACCCAGTGCCGGAACGTAGCCTACTCTAACCGCTTAACGTTCCTTCCGAAAAACGGTACAACTCGAACATCAGGATTCCTCCAAATAATCCGTGCTGTCGAAAAGCTCGAAAGAGATCTTGCAAACTCTCTCCCGAACAGAAATGGACCTTGGTATGAATGATCACCCATCACACCCTTGGTACATCGCAATGTTGCTTGACTTCGGTGATCTCACGAGAACCAGTGTATCCAACATGCAAAACCGTTCTATAATCGAAAAAATATACTCCGTCCACAATTACTTTGCTAGAAATTCCCTTATTTAGACATTGAAATACTGTTTGGCAGAGAGGTTGGAGGGTTTGAAGTTAGTGCAGCAGCTTCACTCCCCTTACCATCAACCTCTCGACAGCACGGATTGGTGGAGAAATCCCATACTGTTCGAGTTGTACCGTCCTTCGCAATGGACGTTAAGCGGTGGTCCCCTTGGTGCTTTTCGACAGGAGTAGGCTATGTGTCGGCACTGGGTTTCCCCTCTTCCCTGTTAGGATCATCATCACCCTAATTATCACCCAATCATTCACCGACACCCATAGACCGGTGCCACAGGGCCAGTTGTCAAAACAGTGCGTCGTTAAATATTACATAATCAATCAACGAAATAAACACTCTTACGTCATGTTGGAGACTTTCAGAGCCTTCGGATAATGATATTTGGGTCTTTGCGGTTTGTGCTCTGCTTGGAAAAACCTTTCGTGAAAAAACTTTTCTGTTGTCGACGTTTCGTCCGTGCTGGCACGGACATCTTCAGATAAAAAACCTGAAGATGAATTTGAAGAATTTGAATTTGAAATAATTGTAATTTGAATTACCTGGAGATGTACGTGCCAACACGGACGAAACGTCAACAACTGACAAGTTTTTCCACGGAAGTTTTTTTCAAACAGAGTACAAACCGCAAACAACCAAAAAACATTCTGAAGTCATTCAAATTACCTTTAAAACCTGTGTATTGTTCTCGACTTTGCGCAAGGAAGCCTATGGCCCAAAGGCTACGTTGACAAAGTTATAAAATTGACAGGAGCGCCATTCGGACTAGAATTTCATTTTGAATCGCCAAAATCTTGCATGAGTCCGATATGGCGTTACGACCTTGAGAAAAGAGCAGCAACGTGCCAAATCGTTTACGTGTTAAAATTTTAAGACTCGTGTCTTCTATCTAATTGCAGCACTAGTTTAAAAAAAAAACTGTTAGTAAATGGGTTTAACTGCTGAAAACTTCTAAGAAACAAACTGCCAACGTTTCGCTAACTATATTGAAGGTTTCCTCGGGACGACTGTCGGGGAAGCTTTCAATATAGTTAGCGAAACGTTGGCAGTTTGTTTGTTAGAAGTTTTCAGCAGTTTAACCCATTTACTA
>QKMV01003657.1:0-11174 GCA_003287335.1 Lednia tumana
TAACCCAGTTATTAACAGTTTTTTTAAAAACTATAGTGCTGAAATTAGTCAGGAGATTTGAGTCTCAAAAAAGTAATAGTATTAAAGTCACTTCAAAAATACCTGCCTCCTCGAGGACTCGAACCCCAAGCCTTTTGCTTACATGGAAACTGCTCAACCACTGAGCTAAGCAGGGCACGGCATTTCGGAAGTGATTTTAAACTATATTAGTGGTAGATCTCACAAGGAGAATTTGAACCAAAAGGCTGCGACATTTTTCAAAGATCACACTGGAACAAGTACTGCTCAGCGGTAGAGCAGTTGCCATGCAAGCAAAAGGTCCGGGTATCGAGTCCTTGAGTAGGCAGCTATTTTTGAAGTAATTTTAATATTCTCCAAATCGCAGGATGGCGCTTCGTCCTCATCTCCCACACAACTTACTCTTACAACTTTGGAAAGAGACCAGAAAACTCAACCGACAAGTGGATAAACCATGTTCCAAGGATTTTACTGATGTAACTTTCAAATATTCTCGTGTATTCAAGAAATGAGCAGTTGATATATCAAGTATTGAAACCACTCATGCCAGTGAACCAATGACAAAGGTGCTTTTGTCTATGAAGCAACTCAAGCACCAGAGCTTTGGGCGGGGATATGGGTCAAGGGGTTATGGATCTAGGATCCATGCACAGCTAGTGCGCCTAGGCCTAAATGCATCACTGCACAAGTGATAACGTAGGCTGTCGTCCAAATGTAGACTTCCATCTAATGTGATCTCTCGTCTGGACTCCGGTGCGGTGAAAACATGCTAGTACTTGAACTACTTTGAACGTGTCTATTTGATTATGTGGTGTTTAACAATGCACTGTCTTGACAGCTGGTACGTGTATACGTGTAGTGAGACACAACGCAAAGTATGCTTCAGTGTAAGGCGCCGATGCCACCTTCACATTTCATTTAAACAGTGATAATGTCTAGTCATGTTAATCGTTCTTCTCGCGATGAAAAATTCGGCACAATTTAGATTCGGGGGGAGGCAGACCTTTGAGGATTAATGGTTCTTTAAGGGTGTCATCGACCCCCCCTCCCCCAGATCTGCCACTACTCATTACCAAAACATGGATATTTCATCAATCTTGTGATTGGTGGGAGACACAGTATGGTCAGTGCACTCTGCTTTTTTTCATAGCAGATTGCAAATTTTCAAATAAACTGTTAGTAAACGGGTCTAACTGATGAGAACTTCTAACAAACTGCCAACTTTTTGCTAACTATACTACAACTACTTTACTACTAGTGCAACTATGGACTTGCCCCGAAGAAGCTTTCAATATAGTTAGCGAAACGTTGGCAGTTTGTGTTAGAAGTTCTCAGCAGTTACACCCATTTACTAACAGTTTTTTTGAAAACTAGTGCTGAGATGAGGCAGAAGACATGAGTCTTAAGAATTTAATAACAGATTGAAAATTAACTCATACTTTTCAAGTTTATCATTCAGACGACCCCTTGTGGTCTAGGTTGAAAATAGTTTCACTGTTATTTTTAGACTCTCATCCTAACAGCTCATCCTGAAGGAAAAAGGATTCTTGTCTCAATAGTTATCCAGATATTGGTTTCAGGATCTTCTGTTATGATCAAAGATTGTAGCATCATATCACAGCAATTCGAAATTCAATACAGTTTGCATTTTTATTGACTAACTAAACACAAATTTTCCTTGACAATCGGCAAACAACCAATAATGGGAAACTCATTTCCCCTCATTACATAGTTGGTAAGTATTTGTTCACCTGCAAATGCATACACCAGTAACTCATATTATCAGATCTATGATTACTCACAGTTTCCAAAATGTTACAGCAAATGCTCTTCTCTAACATGATGATGCATGATATTGCTTACACTTAGACACAACAACTTTAAATTATTGTAATGAGAATCAGAATAAAGAACCACAGTGAACACAGAGGTCAACGTTAGCAGGCAGATCTCTACCCTCCAGGATGCACCAATTTAAAATTATTTTAAATGCGTCAAACTAAATTAAAAATTTCCAAATTTTGAGTAAAAGGCCAAATCAGTTGATCACCGGTCCAGCTAGATAGAGCAAGTAAAATATTTAAAATCTAACAGAATTTATGTAATTCTCCGCTACATAGGTACTGCAAAATAAATTCGGTGCTCTCAGCTTCTCCGATTACATTCATCAGTGCTATGTGCTCCTCTAGACAATAGAATGCACTAACCTTCTGATAGTTTATGTATTGAAATCACAAAACATATCAATATGGACAATTTGCATGATCCTTTCTGTAGGCTTAATAATACTTTTTTTATCATTTTAAATAAATTAACTCTCTAGTTATTTGTTCACCAGCAAACTACTAGATTCTTAACGCTAGTAAACACAGTCATTGTTCAGTGACTAAAATTGTTAGAACTGTTCATCGTTCAAGATCAGCACCCTTCAAGTAAAACAAGGTAGCAGGTGGGCATATTAACACTTCAATAAAAGATACTCGAGCAAAGGATCTTTGGTTGTTCACTTTCAACAAGTACCGACGAAAAGTTTTTTACGGGCTTATCTTGATTTGAAATAAAAGTGAAAATCAATACTAACTTCCTTGCTGCTATGTTTTAATAATACTACGTCGTAACGTTTGATATTGAATTAAATGCCTATTTTTAACATAGAGGTAACGACTCAGAAAATGGAACTTTATATTAGTTAGGCTCCACTTATTATTAACTTAAGTAATCTTTGAAGCTTAAGCTTTCTTATGCCCCTCACTACTTTGCATTCCAACATAATATACAAACAAGGTGACTTCAATAATTATTGAATTCATTGGTATGAGCATTGAGCACAATACCAAGCTTTTTTAGCATGCTCCCATAGTTACTTTATTCTCTGTCAACATCGTCATGTTGCTTAATACTCGATAAACGAAACTCACATGATTAGTTATATTAGATATTGTCGCAGGGTGCCCAATTCGTAGCTAAGGTTGTTTTATCACAGTTTGTGTGTATATTATCGAATATTGTTGCTTTTTATGTAATTATAAACAGTCAATACATAACTACTTCAATTACTTGCTCATGTATGGGTACTTCCATTCGGTGAGAGGTACAAATGTCTCCTTGATGGCTTGCGGAGAAGCCCAACGGAGAACGTAGTGAGGACCTCCAGCTTTGTCATTCGTACCTGAAGAAATTGTGACAAAACAATATTTAAATAAAAATTGATCTGCCAGTTCAGAACCAGTCGTGCATAGAATATTACAACTGAAAGTGTTGACTGAAGCATACCAGACATTCGAGCTCCACCAAACGGCTGTTGGCCAACAACAGAGCCTGTCGATTTGTCGTTGATGTAAAAATTACCGGCTGTCTCACGTAGCTTTTCCACAATGCATTTCAAAAATTCTCTGAAAAAAAATGGATATTGGAAAAATTAGGAAGGTGCGTTGCAGAGATAAAGTGCCACACAAAATAAAAATACATACTGGTCCTGAGCAAATACGGCTCCTGTCAAAGCATACGGCGTCGTGTTGGCGAGGTACTCCAACGTTTTTTCCTCTTCACCATCGTTGTACTGATAGACAGTCAATACCGGGCCGAAGATTTCCTCCGTCATCAGTTTATCACACACGTCTGTTGTTTCAATAACGGTTGGTTCGATGAAGTACCCCTTACTGGAAGTAAACAAGTCATACAGCTTCTAAGGGCCACTTTTTCAGTGGTCTGTTAAATATTAACGGTCCGTTAGAAAGAGAATGAAGACACCTGATTGGCTGTTGCCATGGTAATAAGAAGTTAACCGACCGTAAGGTTCTTAACGGGTCACTGAAAAACCGGCCCTAAGCACGCAGCAATACCTAGTCTCAAGGGTACCGATTCACAAAAATTTCCTTCTCCCTTTCTAGCCCGAGCAAGTAACACCATGCTAACCCCAGGTAGACTTTTGTTTTCCACTGTGACAATTTACTTAGCAAGGTTAGAATCGAGATTTCGAAATACGCCAATAAATGACTACAAAACACACAAAACTACGCACGTAATCTGCAAACCTCAGCACAGCTGTGAAGGGTTGGACACAATCACAAATGATAATAGCAGTGTGACCTCGCTAACCCTGCTCCCGAGGATAGCTCCGACCCAGGGTACCGAAAGCTACATGTTTCCTGAATTGGACTTGCCGTTAACTCTGCCTTTTCCTGCCTAACTCTCATTTGTGAATTGGGCCCCAGATGGAAGTCACGTACAATACTTCTTATGGGCAAGTCACTATTCGCTGGACGGACATAGCTATTAGTAATATTAATATTAGCCTGTAGTAAAAATAATATGTGCAAAATTATTATTTTATTAGTCTCACCTATCATCACACTTTCCTCCGGCCACGATTGTTGCTTTGTCAGATTTCTTGGCATACTCGATGTATCCTTTGATACGCTGGAAAGCTTTGTCGTCGATCACGGCAGAAACAAAGTTGCTGCTGTCTGTTGGGTCTCCCATTTTGACTTCCTTCAGAATTTTCACAAGTCCTTCTTTCACCTAAAGTTCATAAACAGTATATAGTGTTAAAATATCTACTGAAAGGCCAGATAAACTTTAAAACCCTAGTTTCAGATTGAATTGATTTGGATTTATTTGCAATGCATATTGCTTTGTCAACAAATTAAGTGAACATTTTAGAGCGAGGAAAGCAACCGAGAAAAGCTGTATCGCTCATGACAGGATTTTTATTCTCAACAGTTCTGTCCACAAGTGACATGCATGTGACCATGCTAACGAGCTTAAGTGAAGGGAGGACGATGGTGCAAAACAAGACCGCATTCGGAGCTACAGGGAATAGAAATGGTTTATCAGTCAACGCATTTGGCCATGGATTATCTGCGTCTGGACGCAAAATGGAGGATAAGCCAACAACCAATATGATCAGTCGCTCTCCGGTTTCCGGACAATCTGCTATTTTTCGTCCAGACGTTCGTAATATCGCGCGTGATGTCTAGAAGTCGCTGGCTGATCACTTTCATGGTAATTAAAAAAGAGTACATCCATTTCTATTGCATTGGTATGACTCTGATTTCATGAGAACTAAATTATTTACTCTTATCCTAAATTGCAGCCTTGTGGCCACACTCCGCCTATTCCAGGTTCTCTACAATGTATCTTTTTTTACTTCTCGAGTCCTTAGGCTTTCTTGCTCAGACTTTGATCATTACGTACAAAAATGATGAAGTATGAATTTAAATTTGAAGTAAATATTGAAACAATTAGGTTAAGACTGCTGGTAAGGTTGTGTGACTTGGACTATAGCTACACATAATTAATTGTACTAGTTACAAACTGGATACTCGTACACAAAACATAATTTTAAGCAATCCGATGATTAGAACATTGTTACTTTTTATCGGCTTACCTTTGGCCAAAGTGATTTCGGAACGTACATCCGGGAGCAAGCAGAGCATTTTTGCCCACAGAATTCAAACGAGCTACGGATTGTTCCCAGCACTACAGAGTTAACGTCAGCAGACGGGTGGATGAAGTGATAATTCTTGCCGCCACATTCGCCAATGAGCCGAGGGTAACTGCGATAATTGTTGATATTCTGACCGACTTGGGTCCACAGTCGATTAAATGTTCTAAAAAAAAAGACAATTTAACATCGTGTTGCCATTATCGTATTTAGAAACCAAGAAATGTTGAGAACTTGGCTTTTCTGAATGGGAGCTTGAAGCATCAAGCGAAGGATCAAAGGGAAGCGAAGCAGGAAAAATTTAGATCGGAACCAGGATCCGAACCGAGGATCTCTTGATCAGTGTCCGTTACTGTCAATTGACAGTCTTGTCTGTTACCCGAGAGGTCCGAAGTCCATATCCTGGTTCGCACGCACACTTTCGTTGTTCGCTCCCCTTACAAACCATGACACGACGGTTGTGAATAATTCTGCTTACGGGACGGAACCAGTGAAGTTGATCCCTGCAAGATGTTTGGAAGAGCTAATGGCATCACCAAACACTGGGCCATCAGCAGGAATGAAGTTGACCACTCCTGGTGGAAGACCAGCTTCTCGTACAATCTTAAAGATTACCCAGTTGCTCAAAAGGGCTGTGTCTGATGGCTTCCATAACACGCTGCAGCCCTGGATAGAAAATAGAGGTAGCGTAGGTAAGGTTAGTACACAATCACAAGAGAGCTAAGTTAGTTGCAAACAATAATTTGGTTATGTAACGTCTGTCTAAACTAAACTTACCATCAGAGCAGGTGTGTAAGTCAAGTTTCCTCCGATGGCGGTGAAATTAAATGGCGAAACGGATGCAACGAATCCCTCCAGCCCACGGTAGCGCATCGTATTCAGAGTCTGTGATGGGTTTTCACTTATTGGCTGGTATTTAGTCAACTCACGAGCAGCAAATGAGTTGAACCTTTTCAGAAAATAATAACCTTTTATTAGTAATTTTGTTTACTATGTAGTTAATAAATAAATCCAAGCAATCACCTTGACCAACAAGTATCAATAGACAGAAATACCTCAAAAATGAATTATCTACATTCTCGATACAAAAAAACAAGAAAATGTTGAACAAAACTAGCATGATTCTCAAAAATGTCTGGCTGGATGACGAGATCTATTAACTTCTACCGCCAGTACGTCTCCATCTTGCCGTGCCTCGATAGCTTGGAGAAGTATAAAGCAACTGACCAGTGTTCCAAGACTAGAGTCCTCGTCCAGCCAGAAATTTTTCAGTTGTTCAGTTACTAAATTGTATTGTCCACCACTAACTCTGGTATGGAGTCTTGTTAAGCACTTATCGTCTCATTAAATATGTTAATCAATCACCTGAAGAAGTCTATGAGCTCAGCAGCTGCGTCGATCTCAGCTTGGACAATTGTTTTTGCTTGTCCAAGCATGGTTGCAGCGTTTAACTCCATGCGGTATTTTCCAGCCATCAGATCAGCAGCTTTGTCCCAGATCTTCAACCTCTCATTTAACGGAACTCTGTCCCACTTTGCTTGTGCTGTGGTGGCTACACTGATTGCCTTCTTAACCAGGTCCTTAAATCACAAAGAGTATTTCTATAATACTTGAATTAAATTAATAAGTTGAATCAACAAAGGATGTTTGGTTGTTGATTTGTAAGGAAAGTTGCGATCATGAAGCGATTAACTGGCTGTGACACTCAAGGGAGAACCGTTTTAATTTCTGAACTAATATCTTTGTGACGCGAGAAAGATTTGTTCATTGCCATCTCTCAATCATAACAGATTTTAAACGCTTGACTGGCGGTCCATTCGCTGATATTATATTTTCATCCCCAGTTTGAGAAATTCCATCATTGGTTAAGGATCCATTGGTTAAGGAAATCGAATGTCTACTAGAAGATATAAGTACCCTCAGGGAAACATGAATTGGTTGCTGGGAGAAAGAGAGAGACATACGTAACTTGTGTCAATGAGTTTTGATGACGGAAAAGTGATCTGCAATCTCTTATACCACCCAAGTTATACAAATTTCATACTTGTGTTAAAAAAAACAAAAACATGATAGGTGTAAAAAAATGGTCGGAATCAATGAAATGGTCAGAGCAATGGTAGCAATCATGAAAAAAGGTTTTTTGGAACGTGTGTTCCTATGGAGAATTTTCCAATCTCCCTTTCATATTTGAATTGATTCAGGACCATGCTAAAAATTTAGGAAATTACAGATTTTTCTCCGGGTAGTTCAAATTTTTCATTTTACTATTTTTGCAGTGCTTGGAATTTTTTAAATTCTAGTAATGATTTGGAAATAGTACAAGCGCATTAACAATTAAGGGAAGACAAAAATTGGGGTTGCTAGCATTTCTCAAATAGAAGTTCAAAATATTATATCACTATGCACTGCTGCGCAGGGTCATAGGCACTCGGCTGGCTTGTGCCAAATTGCAGCATTGCGCATGTTGTCGGCTCAGAAAGTTTCTGCGTGGTCGCTTTCCTAGCAATTTAGAATTTATTCTATAGTATAGGTATGGTTCTGTTCTCATGAAAGCTAAATTATTTGCTGTTATCATAAATTGCAGCTTACAGTGGTAGCCCAATAATATTTTGCGATTTTTCGCTGATGGTCATGTGGCATAACCTGGTACTTAATATCTTTTGTACAAATTTCTTCATCTCCAATAATAATAGGAACTTCTTCGCACGACGCTGCAGTTTTCTCCAGCGCTTTCTCCAGCTCCTTGCGCTCTTTACTGCCATTTAGATAAGCTAGAAAAGAATCATGAGTTTGATGTGGATCACAGACTGCAGATTAAAATTCTGCGTTAATATATTATTTTAGCACTAAAGGTTACTAACCACAGACATGTTCTAACAAAGGTAACAATTTTTCATTTACCTAATAGCTACTAATTAAGCTGACCTCTGAAACGTTGATACTAATACACAAATACTACACGTTAGGCATGCACGTTAATACTAATGTACCCTCAAGGAATCACATATCGGCCGATAAAAGAGATAGCAGATCACGGTTGATCCAATAAAACTCATTGAAACCAGTTAGTTATGTATCTCTTTCTCACAGCGACCGATTTATGTTTCTTTGAGTGTACTGTGTGCTAAAGAACAGAGACATGCTGAAGTCCTGGGAAATGTAAAAAGCATGAATTTAAGTAGGATGTTGGTGGGAAATGGGTATGGTTGACTAGATTCCCCATTTTCAGTGGTCCATGCAAATAAATACACTATGGGGCAGCCTATAATATTTGCTCCTACGATTCTGGAAAGATCCTTCCACGGATTATTGAGAAAAATCAAAACAAGAATTCATGTTAAAATTGTTATATTTCTCTCAGGTTGTAATTTGTTTATAGACAAGTAGTTTCCTTCAAACCGACAACTGTTCTAATGTGACTGACCATTTGGCAACAACAAATTTCTTGTGACTTGACGTCAGGTAGACAGTGGCATGTGTAGGTGTTTTGGGCTCTAGGTACCAGGGTTGGAAAAAACCCAGCCCAGTGGGTTTTACTGGGAATTTGGATTTTTTGGGGTTTTTAATTTTCATTAATTTATTGTCTGGTTTGCTCCAAACCGAAGTAAAGTGTAACCCTTTGGTTGGTTACATTGGTACTTGGTAGACATTTATTTGCTCGAGAGCTTCGAGCCAAATTCAAAGTTTTAAGAGCCAAGTTCTTTTAAGTTTATGACATGCAGGCACACCTTCTTCTGCAAGTGAAGCAGCCCTAGTCCGATAGAAGCCAAATATAAAATTTTAATGAAAAATGAACGAAATGTTTTTTCAAACAGCAGGTTTTTTGGATTGCATACCATTTTAACAACCCTTGCTAGGTATAGAAGAATTTTTGAGCCCATATTTCCCCTGTGGCTTTCAGTATGTTTTCATGCTGGATAGGTACTAGGTAGAGTCCAGGCTTTCAGGCAGTGAAGGTAGGAGAGCCGAAAAAGACGCAAAAGTGTGATGGTGGAGAAAATATTTGTGTTTGATGTTAAACTGGGGCCTGAGAATGTAGAGTTCAGGACTCTTACCTAATTTCCACCTTTCGCAATGGGGTGCTACGAGGCAATACCGTGCTTCCTAAGCACCGGCCTAGCACCAACCTTTAGCCTCGACCTAATATGCACGTGCTGCACTCATCTTGTAAAAGCGATTGTGAGGAACAGCCGGCCTAATTCCCATTTAGTCAGACAAATGACTTACGATCTTGTAAATTTCAATCTGGCTAGAGCAGCAATAATACTTGATACACTCTATTTACTGGGAGAGCATACTGTTCCACCAGAGGCGATGGCAATTAACAAGGGGAGGTATGGCTGAGAGCCCATTTTTTGGGTGTAATGCAATATGCTCTCTCACTCAGTGTAGTAATAAGTAGAAGTTGAAATCGTTCATATTATTAGCACGTTTTTTCACTTAAAATTATCTTTGTTATTGGCACATGATATTACTAGACATGTGCCACGACACGAGCGAGTATTGACAGCTCTTGGTAGCATAGCTTTGTTGATTTTGCTCAAGAAAGCTCTGGTTGTAGCATGGTCTGAAATATTGTTCTCGAATGGTTTCAACTACTTTGGGTTTGGCACCGAAGTGGATAATAGTTTTCGGTTAGTCTAGTGTCTAGTTAGTCTAGACTCTTAGTCTAGTGGTGCTAGGCTACCAACAATGGTAGCACCATGGACCATTGTATTACTTAGTAAAGGTGGATTGATTAATTAATTGATTGATTAAGTGCAGAACTAGGTCTTGGAATGAATGGTCACCCACCCAGTCTCTGACCCAGTGCAATGTAACTTAACTTCGGTGATCTCACGAAAACCAGTGTATCCAACATGCCAAGCTGTTTGGATATTTTATCACTTGATAAAAATACTTCCCAGTAGGTATTAGCTTTTTAATTTACTATAATTTCTGAATGTTAAAGAAGACATGAAAATACAGAACGAATTCCTTATTCAGGAGCTATTATTTAAAAACAGGGCTCTAGACATGCCCCTAGGCCTAAATACAGCACTGTATGGATGGCAAGTAGACATCTGTCTTTACATTGTAACACGAAGAAATTTTTTGAAGTGTGGATTAAGCTAAGCATATTGCATCAGTAACTTCTTGTTGTAGATATCAAGGGTAGTGTTTTAATTGTGCATTTGGTAACTAATAATCGATATTGCCCACATTTTGTTCACAAACTGACTGCAAATTTCTTTTAAAAGGAACAAAAAATACACAAGTTTGAAACCAACACTTATTTTTTTCGAACATTTGGTGTAACATCACTTTAGAAATAAAAAGCCTTTTAGTTGGTTTACGTCCCTACGTTAACGATTGTTATTACTCTACATTTCTTAATTCAGCTTTGCAGAACACACTGTTTACCATCTAAAACTCTAAAACAAAATTAACTAAAACTAAAACTAAAATCTAAAACAAGCAATTTTTCACCTGCTTGCTTTTATCGTATTCACAGTTCCGAAGCAAGACCGCCATGCACAGTGTCCCATCCGAGGGAAGGTAAATTACCTACAGCAGAATTAATTTGAGGCTACGTGCCGGCACCGGGTTTCCCCTTTTCCCTGCTAGGTTCATCATCACCCTCATTATCACCATATCATTCACCGACGCCAATAGATCAGTGCCACAGGGCCAGTTGTCAATACAGTGCGTCGTTAAACACCACTATATA